>JAHPZR010005231.1:0-17500 GCA_019787425.1 Platygyra sinensis
TACGCGCGTGCCACGTCATTTTCAAGCGCGCGCACCGAGTCGAAAACTCAACAAAATATAGAGCTAATGGCCTTTGCGTTAACTTTGTGTGCGAATATTTTTGTTGGATGCTCGGTGACCCCCACTTTTTTTTCGGCAGATCATTTCCTTTTCTGATTCTTTCCATTATACTAAAAAACCAAAAAAATCTGTGCGTGGGAAGTTTTAGTTATTTCTCATATACTATTCAAATAGGGTCGAATTGGTACATGGATACAGGTGTGCGTAACTTAAAAGTTGTATATTTTTAAGGCTAATTCTAGCTGATTTAATGGAACATGTAGCAAAGATCTACCAAATAGGCCTATATATGCTGTGTTAAACACACATAACTTAGATATGATTCTTCAACTTAAATATATGCCGATAGTAATGAATCCGGGCAGAATCGCCTCAGTGGCTGGAAATCCTAGAAATGCTATGATCTGTGACGCGCCTTATCTTCAAAACGAGTTCGGTGACCCCCGATTTTTTTTACGTTTTTCGTCTAATCTTATCATTTTCTACCTGCAGTCAAAGTTTTAAAAAAATCTGTACGTGAGAAGTTTTTGGGCGCGAACGTCCTTAAGTTAATTTGATTTGATTGCAAACGTGCCAACAGCCAGGTTATGAAGCAATTCCATGTAAAGTTAGGTACGATTTTGCGATTTTAGCACAATCATCTTTTCGTGCAGATAAACATTGTAATTCGGCATGTAATCGCGGGAAATGTTTTAGATCTCTCGCTTTCTGGTGAACATACTTCCGGGAACTTTCTCAGTTGTGGTTTTCACTTTTTTCCCCTCTCCCTTCGCCAAACAGATCAGTCTAAAAGCGTCCTTGCACTAAGAAATATCATATCGCCTTGCACTAAAATACCTCAATAGGCTCAACTAATTTATTAGTAATTGAAATTCATGAAAAGAAACTCACTAAAGAAATGTCAAATGTGAGTAGTGAACAAATGGTGTTGACATTGACCGCAAGTGTTTACACTACCGACCTTAGCTATATCACAACCAAAATTAGAGCACGCTTATGAGAACCAAGATACATGTAATGAAAAGACAAGGTGTTGAAAACGTATAATATAATCTAACAAAGCTGCCCATTTCTCTGGGAATACGAGATTTTAAATCAACCCCTGCTTCAACTAAGAATGCGTGATGCGTGACGGAACGCCCGGTGACGACGGATCAGTAGTGGTCAGTACCGCAGTAGAATTCAAAGCAAGGCTTGAGAGATTTCCCGTAAAACAAGTCTCATGTAGTTCTCCAAGCGTTAAAACTCAATAAATCTAATCAGGAGATGTCAAAAAGTTCGCTGAGAAACTCAAAACTGCATTTTAGTCAACGGATGAGATTCGTCATTTCCACACAAATTGTTGAAATTTCCTCTACTTTGTCGAATTTTTTGCGTATCAAAATTATGAGTGCCCACAACTTTTAATACAGATAATTGTAGCTTAGGCTTAGTACATTACGCTGATAACAGTCATCATTCATGAAGAGGTCCCACTTTTGAAAAAAATCTGTTTGTTTGGGGGCTATGTCAGCAAAGATGGCAAAGACATCTTTAAGCGGATCACGTTAAGACGTCATAACTTTGCTTGCGTTTAGGATAAGCAGATAGTTTTTAGTTGTGTGGAAAGAAGAAAGAATTATGCAGTAATTCTGAAAGAATTAGGTTGTTTCATTGAATGTGCGAAGTTTGAGCAAGCATAGCGTAACCCCCAATTTTTGGGGTTTCAATTTCCGGTTTTTGTGGTTTTCGGGGTGCCTACAAAAAAAACTCCTCAAAAAATTAAAAAAGCGAATCTATCGAAATAAAGGGCATTTTCGTTCATTGCATATGTTGTTTGACTTGTGTAGAAAAAATTGAGGCGATCTATTTTCCACGAAAATTTGAGTGGTCGGTTCTTACACGGACACGCTCTTAAGGATCGAGAACCTCCAAAAACCATACCCTATTCCGCGGCACGTACCTATATAGCCCATTTAGGGAAGTCCCCCCCCCCCGGGAATATAAACAAAGTGGAATTTTGCTTCTCTTGCACGCGTATCTCTCGATTGCAATATTTATCACGGCCGATGGATTACTTTGAGTTCTTTAGCGCGTACTTATATCTATGATCTTCATTTAATAGTACCCAAGTTCAAAGCAATTCGTTAAAACGTGACAAGCTTTCACTCCTTTCGAAGGTTTATTTTAAAAACAGAATTCGAACCAATTTGCTTACATGACTTTTCGCCGGCGACATTTTCACGCTTTCTTTCGTTTCCTGAAAACATACGTGTTGGGTCATGGCAGCTTAGTTTGCCTTTACAGTTTCAAATTCGCTCCCTCCATGTAAAAGTAGAGGGTTTCTTTAATTGTTGATGTTGTGATAACTTGTAGGATGTAGCAGATACAACTGGAAAAAGGTCACCATAACACAATCTCGTCTACGGTGAAACTCGCAAAGCGTCTGGTTTCCTCGAAGCAAAGCGACTCGAAAACTTGAAGCGTTGTTGCTGCCATTCATGCACCAGCACTCCGGATAATATTTTCAAAAGCCGCTTTCTCTTGTTTTCAGGTCTTTTTTACTTTATGAGTGTAGACATTGTTAAATGCTCGCCATTTGACTAAGTGTCCCGAGCATTTTGCGATTTCAGAACTCGCACTCGCGTGCTTGCTTTCATAAATTACCTTGGAACTATTCAGTTATAAAATAGACTGAAAAGCCCCAGGATCGCCTCTCCACCCCTTCATGGCTAAGGCTACTGTTAATATCTAAATTTAAAGCTCTGAGATGTCCTTAAGATGTTTTTTGGGGGGGCTTCGAACAGTATTCTCTTCTCCCATAATCACTCTAAATTTTCAGCGCGGCACGAGACTAATACAACCAGTGACGTCACTCGGCTGTTTTGGCCGCGCCAAGATGGCCGCCAATTTTGGGCTTAACCAGCCAACTTCGAACGGCTGAAAAAGCAGTTTTCGCTTACCGTATGCGAAAAAAAAGTCTCCAGTGTTTCCAAGTAAGGTGGAAACTTTATTACTAAGCAATAATCTCACATACGAAAATTTCGTTTCAGTGGCACTTTAACAAAGCTTCCTCAGCATGTTAGCTGAGGAGCTTTGCAGAAGAGTCAAACTGACAATTCACTTGACTTTTTCCTCAGTGGAACACTCTCTGAGGCAATCTCTACAAGTGCTTCACACTTGAATCTTCAGCTGGGTGCCTAGTGGGGGTTGGGGGGTGGGGGTTCCTCCCATATATAGGCTATATAGGTATGTGCCGTAGAAAATGGTATGATTTTTGAGGTTCTCGGTTCTTAAATAGGGTATCCTTTTTTACTCTTTTTTGCTGTGTTTCTGGTGTGGTCCTTAGACAGGGTAGCCTAATTGTATTATCTTGAATAGGGTGTCACTTTTAGGGTTTGGGTCTTAAAAAGGTATCAGCTTCTGCTTTCTTAGTCCTTAAATAGGGTTAGGGTTCAAGAACCTTTATAGCACACCCCTATCCAAAATTTGCGGGAGTACCCCCACCCCCACCCCACCCCGGGGGGGGGAGTTCTCTATTGGTTAGATTGCGTCTGGCAACCCATCTCCCCTTTTCCAAGTAGATTTTTTCGCTTTAATAAGAAATCTTGTTTTGCTTCCTTGTCATCAGAGTCAGCTGTTTTTCCTACCTCTCTCAGTGCAACTGGTTGAATTAGTCCTTTACACAAATATCACGTAAAATCGCTTAAACATCTTTCCGGAAATTCTCAAAAAAATGTTTAAATGTCCCAAACACATTTACAAAATATCTATAAAAATCCTCCAAATATCTTGAAATATCTCGTATTTTTGTTTTAAAAAAGGATTTTCGAATAGGCAGGGCAGCAAATACATCTTTCTTGCGAACGACAATTAACCTCTGCTCAGGAAAATACTTTCAAAAATCGCTTCCTTGATGTCTTAACTAGTTAAAACAAGGCAAGCCATTTTCAACAACTACTACGCGACTCATCAAAGTGCGGCTTACCTGCGCGAAAGCATTGGCAACTCGCAGCCGCATACTTGAATGACTCGTGGACCAGAATACCGCGTGCAGCTTGGGAAATTTTCATTCTGACATCCCGATGAGTCGATACTTACTACATTATTCACCCCGAAATATTTTGTCAAAATAGACACATTCGAGGAAGAACGATAGAATAAAACAACCTGTTACGATTATGATACCTTGTGATCGGTCCGAAAAAAATAATTTTACCAGTCCATTTTAGAATAGCCTTGGTGCTAGCATCCGAAATGGTCGCTCAAGTTATCATTTCGATATTTGGCCGCTATCCAGAGAAATTAAAATGAAGTTTCCCTCGCCCGCAGAACGTTGATGAACGAACCAAGCAAGTATGGCGATGCAAAAGCCGTCGTGTAAGAACACACCACAGTACCTCAGGAGCTGCTGTTCGCCGATTGGGCAGAATAATACAAAGGATTTTTCTGCCCAATCAGGAGGCAGCATTGGTAGAACCGTTTGGAAATGGTCTGGTAAGAGTCGGTTCCCAGGGGCTTTTACCGCCTTACTTGTAAACCTGCGACGCTTCATTTCTTTGCCCGATTTATTTCCCTCTCACCCCAACTAACCTCCCCTGGGTCTCCGAGGATGCTGAGCGGTGCGCTAAGACGAAAATAAATTAAGTAAATAAACAAACAAACGAACGAATAAGTTACTCCCACCACCTTTGGCGAGGACGATGAAAGTATTCATTATTCTTCACTTCATCCTGCCTTAGATTAGCATTTTTGGGGGATTTTAGGTTGAAATGCATATAAGTACTTAATTGTAAACTTGTTAATTTACGTGCCTCGATTTTAGTAAAATATTTAAGTGTCAGTTTAGAACAGCTGCCTTCCCGTAAAAGAGAAACGTTAAGACTCCATATATCATTCGAAAAAAAGAAGAGAGTGTAGAGACATGCTAGCAGAGTTAAGAAATGTCACTTACCTTATTCAAGAAAACGACGCCCTTGGAAGAACACTTTCACAGAATTCTTGCTTTGGCAAAAAAGGTTTGTTCCGTCAGACGAAGGACAAAAACTTGAAGGCCCATCAACTCTACTGTCATGTAAAAGGTCCAAATAACATGGCAAAATGTGTGGCAAAAAGAAAATGAGAACCAACCCTCACTTTAAAAAATTGCCATGAAGGATAAAAAGAAAACAGAAGTACAGTGGGCACCATAGCTCCAGAGCAACAATTATTCGTCAACACTTTCAGGTGCACATCCCAGTTTCAGCACATCAAGCCACAGACTATCAGCCACAGTCTACAAACCCAGCAACAAACCATCATCCACCGCCTGCAAATACAGCCACAAAACATCAGCCAAACATTGCAAATCTAGTCTCGGGCCATCAGCCATTGCCAAGAATTTCAGACGGCCACAAACCATCAACCAAAGCCTCCAAATCTAGTAGCTACAACCCACCAGCCACAGCGTACAAATCCAACCTCATACCAGCCTGCAAGCCGACCAGTGCACACTAAACATTCTAAATCTGGGACAGTGCTAATAGCTCTGACATAAGATCTAAAAACAGTTAATCAAGCTGGAAATACCCATGAAGGTAGACTTTCGATGCCTGCATTCAACCTGTCAGAAAAAGACAAGGTTCACTTAATCTCTGGAGAAGACCTCAATGACAAACATATACATGCCGCTCAAGAACTTCTCAAGAATCAATTTCCCTACCTGAATGGTGTCATGGATCCTGTTCTAGTGTCTACTCTCAACATCCTCAGCCCACCCACTCAAGAGGCAGTGCAACTCCATAACATCCCTGCTCACTGACCAGTGTCATGCTCACTTGGAGGATCTGTGACAATTTACGACTCCGTAAACGCTACTATCACTTCTCACACCAGGAAACAGCTAGCACAGGTTAACAGGCCATTAGCCAGAGGGCCAGACAACTTAATCCAAGTAACTATAAGACGATGTCAGAAGCAGGTTGGCGGACATGACTGTGGCCTGTTTGCTATAGCTAATGCCACAGCACTAGCAGTGAATGGGGTAGACCCGGCAACAGTAAAATTCCAACAAGCAAATATGAGGAAACACCTCAAACCCTGCCTGGAAAATTAAAATCTAACAATGTTTCCTCACACAGAGAGGGATCCAGCCTCCCACACCAAGAAAGGACAATGTC
Source organism: Platygyra sinensis (assembly GCA_019787425.1). Classification (NCBI taxonomy): domain Eukaryota; kingdom Metazoa; phylum Cnidaria; class Anthozoa; order Scleractinia; family Merulinidae; genus Platygyra; species Platygyra sinensis. The sequence continues at coordinate 6,198 of JAHPZR010005231.1, forward strand.
AGTTTACACTGCTTTTGTCACAGGCATCACGCGGGATCAAAAACTTTTAAATGTAATACTTGTCACTATACTTTCATCTCATGTGTGTATACCCAGTGTTAAACTGCGGGAAAAGACTTCGTGAAATCACCATTAAGCTTCAATGCTCCAGATGTGTACCACAACAATCACAAAATTCAGGTTAAGTAGTATATGCTTTTAGAAATCCCATAGAGTGAGTGCTCACCATTCTGTCAAGCTTGTTTCCATGATGTTCTATATATTTTAACTATTTCTAGTGACTTATTTCAATTCCAATCGGGCAGACAACAAAGCTTGCACTCTTTCTGTCACCGTCAGTATTCGCTTGTTTTATCAAAGTGGGTAACACTGTCTAGAAAACTGATTAAAAATCCCAAGGAAATTAAGCACTGAAAAAACCTACTTGTCTATCGTTTTTTGTTATTTTGTGAATTGGTTTTCCATTTCATGTTAAGTAAACAGAAGCTTTAACTTTTTCGTAATCAATTGCTATGTGCAGCAGATTATCATACCTTTATAATAATATGCTGGCTCAGTGTACTTTGCGAAACGAAACAAAACAAAATAAAATTCTTTGCCAAATCGAAATCGGTAATCTGTACTTTGCCAAATCAAAATCGGTAACCTGTACTTTGCCAAATCATAATCTGTACGAATTCAAACTCTGCACATTTCGAAATGAATCTCGGAACTTCACTAAAACGTTTTTGGGAAGAATCAAAAGCATACACAAGCATCCATAAGAAGAAATAAATATAAATTAAGAGTGGCATGAGCATACATACATAGGACTAGCGTCCACGTGCAGGGGTAATTAAGGTCATTTTTCCTTGAAAGGTGAGTGCTCATTAGTTTATGGACAGGTGGTTACTCCAGTCACTCTCTTTTCTTATCCTCTTTTCCACTAAAGCGTGTCTCGACTGATTAACCGCTTTACAACGGGCAGTTAATCAACGAGTGACGAAAGCTGTATACAAAACCACGTTTTTACTTTAAAAAGATTACAAAACCTGATCCGCACCGCGCGCAGTTGGTCTCTGTTTCAGTTCGGTTACTACATTTGATTGTGTTACGTTTTATCTGTAAAATAAGGGACCTTAAGCACCGACGACGAATGAGACGACGACGACGAGTAAAACTGCTGTAGGACTGGGTCGAGGACGTCGTCCATGCATCCTTGCAAACATCAACCTAAAACTATCGAAAACTTATGTCATGTCTTCTTTCCAAACTCTTTCAGGAGCTTCAAGACCTGTTTCTTTTGAGGTATGAGAACGATACAATCGATAACAACGAGTTTTAAGTCCTACATGAGCAAATTATGCCGAGTAATCCAGATTTCTCATACGAAGAACATGACAGGTGTTCACTCGAAGAGATGAACTGGATGAATGATGCCGAATTTTCGGCCCGATATGCTCCAAAACGACCTTCGCGGTATAACATTCTATCCTAAAAACATAAGCGAAAGTGTACGTGTTGATAGCAACCAGAAGAAAAAGAAATATAGAGTCATTCTTCGATTTCTGAATTCATTTAATTTTCTCCTTTCGCTGACAAGCAAATTCCACAGGGACAAATCGACAAACTCAAATGTTATTACAAACGATTTCTACACCAAACTCGCCGTAAAATCTAGTTAATGGAAAGCTTAGAAGTTAAATAAATAAACCACTTTCATTTCAATAGCTTGAAATAAATTTTCTGCTTCAAACACTCCGTAAATACATAATACATACTCACGTTCGCTCAGGACGGCAAAGTTGGCGTTTTGGCGTCCTGAACCTCATGTGGACGACGAGTCGAGCGTGCGCAGTAGCGCAGTAAGGGGAAATTTTACTTCCGGTCGTCGTCCTCTGGGTTCGTCGTCGTCGGTGCTTAAGGTCCCTATAAGCACGTTAAGACAAAAATTCCGCACCTTCGAAAAAAAACAGGTGTCTTATTTCACTGCTATGACTCCTACCTTCCCATAACGTCCACGTTTCTTCAACGGTCAATTTCTTCAGTCCTTAAAGTGGCCATTGTGAAGAGGTTCGTCTGTACTACCGAACAATCCAAATGTAAACTCTATGTTAAGCAAATCGATCTTTTAAATGATTGTGAGCAAGCCATATACAATTAAACCGTAGTCATGTGAGGTGGGGACCGAGTATCTGAAGTGCTTTATTAATGCAGAATTTTGTTTGATTTGCTTCAGAAACATTTTGATATTTGCCGAAAGTTTCCTGTTCTGTGTACTAACAAGTGTGGGGTGAGAGATATTCCTCGAGAAAAGGTTTGTTTTATCACCTAAAGTCAAAGCATACTTAAGCACATTGTGTGCCAATTTCACTAGCCAAGCCAGTAAGGCATCCCGTTTCCGCAGAAGTTAAAGAGATCTTACGCCGAAAATTAAAAAGACGCTATTTCGCTTTGTTTTGCTATTTAGGTAATATGAAGGGCTTCTAGGCATTGATACATCTACAACAAATAGTTCTGTTTAAATCGGGGTAGCCTGTGAGCAAGTCGTCATTTTCCGAGTGGCATTGTTGCAGTGCGGGGGGATTTTCGGGGAAATTCGCATAACCATATGTTCCGGCAAACAATACTGTCTGTATATATAGCGAGGGGTGTTCATAGAGTGCAAGACAACTGGACTAGCTATGGGCTAGAACTGGAAGGCCATGCCCCAGATTACAAGCTGTTCTTTTAAGACAAATGTCAGATTATTTTGTGGTTGTTTGTGTTTACAGCTTGAGGTTCATATTCTGGATGAATGTCCTGCAACCGAAGTTCAGTGTGAATGCAAGAACTTAGGATGTGAAGCAGTGGTATGAACTTGTTTATATATTAAAATACTTTTTACATGGAAATGCAGAGTAAATACAGGGACGTGAAATGTAACGCATTGTTCATTCACTGGTCATTCTAAACTTGTTAATAGATTGAAAATATCATGGAGTTATAAAGAGAGGACGAATAATTGTGCGAAAAGTACGAAGCACATGTTCTTCCAGGACCCATGTTTTAGTCTAACACAAAGCGATTGTTTAGGTGTTATCAGTAAACGTTAGCATAAGAGAGAAAAACTGGTATTAACAGCATAGAGGAGATAAAACTGATTCAACGACGCAAAGGAAATCTTACGCGAACTTAACCCTCCATGTGCGTCAGTAATGCAGCTGAATAATACACCTCCAGTGTTGTTTGTGCTGTTTGCATGTATCTTCTTTTTACGACAAATCACTATAACTAATTTACCCTGTATTACATTATTATTTCCATGTGGGCCAAATTGTAATTTGAAAATATTTCGTCCGTTTTTTCAGAAGGGAGGAAATGGGTAATTTTCTCTGGGTGCTACCCATTTCCTCCTTCCTGAAAAAGGAGACCAATCTGGGCGTGGATAGCCTCTTACGCAGACGTTCTTAGGCTTGTCACGCGTTCCTCCCAACGAACGTCTGCTCAACAGACCGGTCAAATCCGTTCGTTGACGGTTAGCCAATCATAGCTTCTCTGCCAATCTGTGCAAAGCTGGACTTTTACCGACTTTGACCCAACAATTCAACACGAGAAATTTGTACCGCAAATGTTCAAAATTTCCACTTGCGTACGAGTTCCACCAGCAACTGCAGACGTACATATTATTTTTGAAGTCCGGCAACTGATAAGATCCTCCACATTGAGGACCGGTACGGTCTTGCCAGAGCTAAGCCAAACAATGGGAAATACAACACGCAAAACAGTCGCTACATTTTAATTATTTGGTGCCAGAAGGGACAAAAGGAGCAATAAACCTATTCATCGAACTCGAGAAACACAAGCTCAACCAAACTGATGGAAGAAACGTGAGAACCTACCTATAAAAAGGTGTAGCTTTCTCGAAGTAAAGCACGGCGTCTCCGAAGAAAAAACCGTACGTGGGTAAACATGATTTGCTTGATAAGAAGCAACATACGCTCTACTTACAAATAGTTCTAGTGAAACGACCGGGCCCAGCGCCACAATATTAAATGCAGGTAGGCAACATTTCACGGAAAAATTCTTATTTTCCATATTTTGCCCCTCGAAAGCAAATATCGTGCAACATAAATGAGCCTAAACAATGCATAAGCACATGGCAAACAGCCTGACAAACAACAGAGATGTCAGGATTGGTTCTTTTAAAACAAAGGCTAACCGCCAGTGAACGGAAGAGGCCTGTTCGTTGAGCAGACGTTCGTGGGGAGGAACGCGTGACAAGCCTAAGAACATCTGCGTGGGAGGCTAGGGCGTGGCTGGAGCTTTATTTGACTGCTAAAAGATACCACTTAAAACGAAAATGACAGTTGTAGCATTTTTCTTGAACACCCTAAGTGAGAAAATAATTCCTTGATTGACAGTTCCAGGCGAGACGACGACCATCCTAGACCTTTTCACATTAGAGCTGCCCCACTCAGCCCTTGACGTTTTCGCCGAAACGTTGCCTCCCCTCCCCACAAAAAAACACGTACTTTTGAAACTTATTGTATCCACACGATTACAAAGTGACTAAGTGAATAGCAACAAATTGATTAACACTATTTTTTTTAGGGAACTCCACGATTCTTAAGCTTGAAATAAATGTTTAGTCATCAATCAGCCGTCGTTGATATTTTGAATGGATTTATTTCTCTGTTTACAGTTTGCAAGATCAGACCCCAAATCTCACTCAAATGCTCACTTTGAAAGCCATTTGAACTTAGCTCTCCGCGGTCTAGAGGCCACTCAGCATCAAGTTCATGAGCTCATGTGGTTAAGGATCAGTCACAACAGATAGAGCGACAGTCGCAGCAGATAGAACGACAGTCACAGCAGATAGAGCGAATGATATCAAAGGATAAGGAACAGTCACAACAGATAGAACGACAGTCACATCAGATAGAACGACAGTCAGGACAGATAGAGAGATTGATCTCCAATGATAAGGAACAGTTTGGAAAGATGGAGAGACTGATGTCCCGAGTTGAGGATCAGTCACAACAGATAAAACAATTGATATCCAAGGATAAGGAGCAGTCAGAAAAGGTCGAGAGATCGATCTTCACAGTTCAGGGTCAGCCACTACAGAGAGAGCGAATTGGGCCAATCAACCGAATTTTTCCGACTCCGTTCGAATGGGAAATACGCGATATTAGAAAGGTAGTACTTAGATCACAGGGCCGAATTTGTCAATCATTTTATTTGTTCCACCGCGGTTATAAATGTTTATTGCAAATCAAAGCATTTCGACCAAGTAAAAGGGAAATTGGCGTGAAGGTGTATATCAAAGTTGTTCCCGGAGAATTTGATGAGATGTTATCATGGCCTTGTAAGGAAAAGGTCTGTGTTACGTGGGCTTACCAGGACCCACGGCCTGAAAAATACCACTCAGCGATTGACTTTGAAATGTGCAGGGAACCCTGCTCTCGGCCACTTAATGATGATAACGAAAAGGTCTGTGTTTGGAGGGCTTACCAGGACCCACGGCCTGAAAAATACAACTCAAATGTGATTGACTTTGAAATGTGCAAGGAACCCTGCTCTCGGCCACTTAATAATGATCACCATGCATATTGCCTCGCTCTTGAATTCATTGTCGTGACGGAGACAGTTTTGATAAGGGTCAACAGAGAATAGAGAGATTTAAGAAACTCAGCGGCAAAACCCTTACATTTACCGTTTCAGTTTTTTTTTAATATATATTTTCTACCTAAAAACTAATATTTTAGCAGCAAAGGATTTGTTTCCAACTGCTGAAGATTATTTTAATACTTCAAGGAAGCAGAAACAAAGTCAAAGATTAAACTTACATCTTGGTGCCTATTTTCTTAAAATGATTGAGGACGATCAGGAGCGATCAGAAATTGTTTCCTCTAACTGACGGTTACCGTTTGCCATTCAACCTGCATAATGTATCCCTCTTATACTTTATCAAGTATTACAACATAGATAGGACCCTGCGCGCGCTCTGATTGGTCAAAAACCTATGTTTTATCAGAGTATAAAACATAGAAAAAGCGTGTTTTATTGTTTTGCGCGCGTAAAATCTATGTCATAAAGCAAATGAAGAAGCTTAAGCCGTGTATTACACAGTGATTAAACACTCCAGTCATTTGAGAACACTCGAGCAATGTAGAAAACACTCGCCTGCGGCTCGTGTTTTCTACATTTCCTCGTGTTCTCAAATGCCTGTCGTGTTTTATCACAGTGTAATACACGGCTTAGGCTTCTTTATTTATTAAACAAATGTTCAGGAAATTAAAGGTTATCAGACCTCCCAAACTCCCTATGATATAGCGAAAGGGATAGAATGAAAAACAGCCACGATTCCCAAGAGAAGTAAAACTACTAGTGCTGCAGCACCCACAGTGAGATCCCATAGTATTCAAACAGTTTTAGCGAGATTGTAATTTAGGGTATAAATTATGACATTAACCCTTTAATGCCCAATAGTGACTTATTGATTTTACTCTGTCTAACGACAGACAATTTTATTCGTCAAAGGGAGACCCCTTGGGCACTGAAGGGTTAAAAAACTATCATCTTTAATGATCATCATAGCAAACATTTACTGTCCATCAAGATATATAATAGTTTCCTATGTTGCACTTTGGTTATTGTATTGTTTTTGATCATTTGTAATCCTGTGAAGCCCAATCAGGCGATAAAAGCATTCTGAAAACCTTTAACTGTGCATATTTTAGGTAATTATGTAACTCTAGTACCTGGGAAAAGAGTAATTGTACACAATTGTATGAAGATTTGTTTATCAGCTAAGAAAATAAAATTCACAGATAAAATTTCCAACCACCTTGTTTGCCTCCGTTAGTTTAAAGATTAACTATATTGTGGAAGGTTACTTTTTGATAAGTAAATATATGGAAAGTGAAGTTATACAGTATAGCTGTAAATAAACAGCAGAGACAGGGTGGTGTAAGCTTTAAGAAATAGAAGGCGCCTTGTCAAAGATGCATTGCAACTAGAAGATAGGGGGTAGACCCTGTAATAGGCAACACGAGTAGCCTCTACCCTGAAAGGTTGCATTTTTTAGCTTGAGATATATTAGGTAGGGATTATAGTAACTGATATAGCAGGTAAAGCTGTCATTTAGATACTTTAATAGGCCCTTTGCAGCTAAGCCATCCACATGACCTACTTTTCATAAATTATGGGCTGCAACTTAAAGAATGCCAGAAATAGATAAAGCATGTCAAAAACATCAATATGGCCAAGTTTGAGGTCTTTGGCATTAAAGGATGATATTTTAAGATGTTACTGGACAGCGAGACCATGCTCCTAGCAACATTTCCTATAAATGTACTCTAAATTTTCCAAAAATTCATATAAAAAAAAAATTGCGGTCGCGTGACCCCAGCTGCAAATACCCTAACAGCATATTAAATTTATCCAGATTTTAAGGAGCTACTCAGTTCTAGAAGCCAAAACAAGGGAAGCAGAATCAAGAGAAGGTATGTGAAGGCGGCACAAAAATCCAGCCAACCAAATGACTTGTCCCCAGAGGCACCTGCGTTCCCCGTTCCAAGGCTCCGCCGCCTAACAGGGAGGAGTCTGGGGACGAGATTGACTCTCATCACGTCTTATGATAAAGCATTTTTCTTTTTTTTTTTTTTTTTACTTCTTTTGAAACTTAGCATGCCTAGCGACAATTTATTTACCTTTTCAGGGCGGAGAGATCGAACAAGCGTGCCTTAGGTGAGCAAGAAATTGGGAAAGGTGGGGAGGGGTGGGAAGAAAAGAAATCGTCTGCAATCAATCCCAAATATTTTGCCCAACTCCGTTCACCCACGAACGGGAAGCAACAGGGCAATTTGATTGGTTACTAGCCCGTCAATCAAAAATTGACATTAGAAATTTGACATTCATGCATAAACAGACATCCGGAACACGACAAGATCAAAGTACATATGCCCGAGTGCGAGGAAGCGTTTTAATTTTTTCTGTTTAGGAAACCTTGGAAGATCTTTCCCAAAACGGCAAACACGTCGATCTATACCGGAGCAAGAAGCTGCTATTAGAGTCTAGACCGTGGACAGGATGTTCTTGCAATCCATTAATCAAAACTCGTGAGAGAGAAGGATAAAACTTCAACACAGTCTGCTCAAGCTCAGGGTCCGAGGAGTTATTACTTTGTTTTTAATCTAGGGAAGGAGAGGAAAACCAAAAAGCGATAAGAAAGACAACAAGACATTGAGGTCAGTCATTTTTTGCAAAAGTATATCAAAATTTTAGCTATAACGTCAATAGACCTTTTTCGCTTGTAGATTTTGTTTTCCCAATACAGATCATGTGATGATACTCAGGAGATTTGATCCTTTGTCTTGTTCATTAAAAAAGAGTACATGCAGACATAATCATGCTTGCATGTACCATTTTTAATGAACAAAACAAAGATCAAATCTCCTGAGTATCATCACATGATTTGTATTGGGAAAACAAAATGTACAAGCGAAAAAGGTCTATTACCGTTTCTTTTCCCATACAAAACTTTACAACCTCATTCCCAGGGCCTTTTCCCTGGCTTGGGGACGGGGCACCCAGCTCCTAAGCCAGGGAAAAAGGCCCTGGAACGAGGTTGAAACCCTTAAATTTTCTAACCGTTGTAACACAACACCTCCATATCCTGCAAGACGAGAATCACGTTACGCGTAATTTAATTCAGTCGTTGTGTTTAAATGTCGGCCGTTTGACTAGATTCCGCTGAACGTTCGCATAAATATTTAAAGACGTTCGCGCCTATTGCTTCTGCGCATCTCTAGTGCGCACGCTATTCATTGGTCACGCGCGTGCCACGTCATTTTCAAGCGCGCGCAGCGAGTCGAAAACTCAACAAAATATATAGATTTAGGTCACCCAAAAAGCGGAGCTCCTCTAGCCCGATTAGGCTAACCCAGGATAAGGTTGAATTTTGATTTGAGTTTTGTAACTTTGCGGTGGGGTTTTGTTTGGCCTTCTATTTTGAGTTTAATAATCGCAAAACCGATACACAAAACAAAAGCTGCAAACAAAAACATTTACAGAGAACAAACAGTTATAATGAGGTTACTTTTACACCTGGATTAGAGTTAATAGGCTTCCGAACAACCCGCGCTAGCTCTGTTTTCAACAAGTAAAACTGACATGAGTCCGCGATGCAATCGAAAACCAGCACTTGGTCAGCGGTCAACTTTAATAAAACACGTGACCTCGATGAACTATAAACTTGAGCGATATGGTCACGTGATACTGGTCAGCGGATAACTTAATTTAACAGGTGTCAATTGATCATAACATGATGTCCAATATCAAAAAAGTACACGGTAAACCAAGGCTGCATGTCTCTGTCAACTTCAACCTTTGGAGTATGGCCGCCATGTTGCGCGACTTCACCGCCGTCGTCGTCGTCGTGCATACGCGCCCACGAGAACTACCGCTGACCACGATAACATGAGAAAATCAATCCATAGGTTTCCTTTATTTCCCTATATGGGTATGGGGCTCCGCTTGGCGGCCCTTCGGGCTGCCGGAGCTCCGCTAATATAGAGCTGATAACCTTTGCGTTAATTTTGTGTGCTAATATTTTTGTTGGATGCTCGGTGACCCCCACTTTTTTTTCGGCAGATCACTTCCTTCTCTGATTCTTTCCATTATACGAAAAAACAAAACAAATGTGTACGTGAGAAGTTTTAATTATTTCTCATATACTATTCAAATAGGGTCGAATTGGTACATGGATACAGGTGTGCGTAACTTAGAAGTTGCATTTTTCTTAAGGCTAGTTCTAGCTGATTTAATGACATGTAGCAAAGATCTATCAATTCAAATAGGCCTATATATGCTGTGTTAAACACACATAACTTACATTTGATTCTTCAACTTAAACATATGCCGATAGTAATGAATCCGGGCAGAATCGCCTCGAATGTCTTGAAATACTAGAGATGCTATGTTCTGAGCTACGCCTTATCTTCAAAACAGTTCGGTGACCCCCGATTTTTTTTACGTTTCTAATCAAATCTTATCATTTTCTACTTGCAGTCAAGGTTTTAAAAAATTCTGTACGTGGGAAGTTTTTGGGCGCGAACGTCCTTAAAAAACAATGATAAAAATAATAAATCCTCCCTTCGTGAGCTTGGGCAGCCTGTGATTTCAAAAACTTCTGCATGTATTCTGATGGAGTCTGTCAAGTGTAAAATGGGTAGACAGTCCGAAATGTAATTGTACCACCCGGTTGGTTGATTCAGTTTCGGTTTTTCTTTAGCGACTGCGCTAACTTTACTTCGAAAAAGCTATACCCGGAACTTTTAAATGCGCACACGCACGATGCAAAACATTTCCTTTCATTCGCAACGTTGAGAAAATATCGGGACTCAAGCGATTCATCAAGATCACTGATTATTTCACCGGTGCCTCAGCCAATGTCATCTACTGCATAACTTACTCTCTTTGCAAAAAGTTATACATCGGCAGAATAGGGAGATGACTAGGCGACCGATTCAGGGAACACCTTCGTGACAGGCCACAAAAAACGCATCTAAACCGGTAGCGAGACAGTTCCCAATTTTCTAAGCAACATGTGGCAGTCTGCGGCCTTTCCCTACATCAAGGAGCACCGGAAGCCGCAAAACCCTAGAACAAAACCCACAATTCCTCGATTCGCTCCGACGACGGGATAAAGCTCGAATCGTCAGCTTTCGAATCTCTTTACGCTGGCCAATTCACATTATCAAGCCAGTTGTTAAAACCACATCATCTTGTAATACTTCCCACCGACGCAGCACCACAGTTTCTTTAGAAACGTACCCCCTTGGTTTAGGTTGGAGATATATTAAAAGCTAGGAATCATAGTAACTGACATGGGATGCAAAACGGTCATTTAGACACCTTTAAGACACTCAAAATGTCCTAAATGCATATTTATCCAAAATTTAATTCGCTGCTCAGTCCAAAGAGCCAAAACACGGGATGCAGAGTGTGTAGCGTAGCTATGTGAAAGCGGTACAAAAATATTAGTCCAAGAATCTAACCAATCAATTCAAATCATGCGTCTTCAGAGCCACCTACATTCCAAGATCCCGCCGGCTCACAGTGAGGACTCTGAGTCTCAGCACTTGTTATGAGAAAGCAGTTTTCAGATTTTTCTTAGCTTCTTTTATTTCACATCAGAGTTTCATTCTCTCACTATTTGGCCGCAGTTTTACATATGTACAGTTTATTTATACAGGCACGGAGTTAACAAAACTTACAGCGCTTTGAAGTAAAATCAATAAGAGATTTCTATTCCTAGTAGTGAGTAGTTCGTAACT
>JAHPZR010005232.1:0-10056 GCA_019787425.1 Platygyra sinensis
GATTTTTTTTTTTACTCCTTGTGAATAGAGATTCCAGAGGGAACTTTGAAGACCTTATGTGTACAGTCTTCAAGTGAGGAAGATAAATGACATTGCAAAACTTTACAGTGAAAGGAAGAAAAAGGTTAAAGTGGTACTACAACCAAAAAACTTTTTTTTTCCTTTGGATCTCAAAACTATGTTAACTAAATACTGACCCAAGTTTTGAGTTCTGATTCTAAAAAGACACCTGTTTATTTTAACTGGAATTTTCTTACTTATTGGTCCGCCATTACTAACTTTAAAATTTTGAGAAAGCTGGGTCGAGGAGAAAATGACGTCAAAGACTCACCAGTTTAAGAATGCAATGTGTGTGTACATGGCTGAATTAATATGCAGCACAGGAGTTTTGGGCTTGAAACTTTTAACTTGTGTTTTGCATGTATAATAACTTGCGTCTACATGCTGAAATTTTAAGGTAGTGAGTCAATAATGACATCATTTTCTCTAGATCCAGCCCTATGAGGTCTAATCAGTCAGTTTTGAACGTGAGTAATGGCAGACCGTGAAATCCAAAACTTATACTCTAAATAAACAGGCTTTGGATAAAACTCAAAGCTCATTAAGCGAATACACTTTCAAAATCTGAAGGAAAAAAGAAAATGATTTTTTGATCATAGTACCACTGTAACTGAGATTGGTACAATTTATCAGTATACAATGGACATCATGTAAAGAAAATATGACTGACTTTGCAAAGACTAATAACAGCTATTTGCTTTTTCAGAACATGTAAAATGGGATTAGAAAAAAAAAAATCAGTATTTAGTGCCAGTCTATGGAGTGCATGAAATTATGTGGACAGAAGGGGATCTGTTTGTAAGCAGCATCAGGTAAGATACAATCATTATTGTATTGTTTAAAGTTGATTTCCAGTCCGTACTGCGCACTCTCGAGAGTTTGTTTTGGTTTCTTGTTTTGCTTCATGTAAAATATCACAAAATGTAACCATTTCGCAACTACTTACATGAAGTAAATTCAAAGTTTAAAAGCAACCGCCATTATGGATACGAACCGGTCGAAGCTTAATACTTCGTTCTTGCTCATATCACTTCATGAAACAACTTCACAGCTGTAAAAATCAATGAATCTGTTGGAAAAGGACTTTGAAAAGTCTCAAAGATAAGGTATGTGGTTCTTAACGAATAACATCGATTCGCATTCCATCGAGTGCGCCCGATAAACATTAGGGTTCTGAGACTGCGCAGTTCGGACTGGAAATCATCTTTAAACCCAGACTTTTTATGCGTGTATCAGCCATGTGCAAAGTGAATCTAAAGCAAATTCACATGTACAGACTGTTATAATTTTAGTTAGTATATACTAAAACAGTGGATAGTGTGTGGATATCCTGTGGATATCCTGTGCTATCTACCTCCGAGCAACTCAAGAGAAAATGGCGTCCCGGTTTGCGGCCGTGACAAGTGAAGTTATCATCCAAATTAAGTTTTTGTGGTGTATATTATCGCACTGTTTTAGTATATACTAAAACAACTATTCACCGAAGTGGAGGTGGCTAGCGTTGGATATTTACCTCGCCGCTTCGCGGCTCGGTAAATATCCACCGCTAGTCACCTCCACTTCGGTGAATAGTTGTTAATTATTCAGGGAGGCGGTGAATTCAATCTGTGGGTGGAATATGGACTAGCTGATAAAAGGATTAAGGATTTATTTATTTTGGGTTTACTATGGGTATGTAGCCATGTAGAACTTAATATGTGCATGTTAATCCTAAATAACCTGAAATTTTGGTGGCTTGGAAAACACATTTTTATTTTTATTTCTCTCTCCAGCTTCTCAGCAGTCAAGAATCCTAAATCCTTGAGTCTGACTGGCTAATTGAGCATGCTCCAGCAGTATGGATTTTCTCGTCCAGACCCCGAGTATGGGCTGCTGCAAAATTTCCAACTTTGGGAACTTTTAAAGCTTTTTGTTAACCTGTCTATAACTAATTCCATTTTCAGTTGCCCAACTGAACTTAAGTTATGGTGGAAAACATTAACAAACTTGTCCAGTGTCAAGGTGTCAAATTTATGAACTGGAGACATCACTCAGACACTCTGGATTGCATATTTTCTGAAAGTTGGCATTCCCAGGTAAGATTATTTCCTAAAGTATACATCTGTGTAATTAGTAATTTCTAACACAAATTATTGTCTTGCTTGAGAAAAGACCGGCCATACCCATCATGGACATTTATTTTGAGAGTTATCTCCTCCTTCACCTTAAAAGTCTTCTTTAGAATTTCTCAAGACTTGCCATTGGTATGGATATTTTCTGGAACTGCACATTCAGGAGATGTACATGAACTAAGCAAAAAATATCTGAAACTAATCTAATAAACTAATATTGTTACAGCCGAAGAACCCGAGTGTTTATTTTCTTGGAACTCTCAATTATTATCGTTGCCAGTATTCCAGTTTCTTATTTTAAGCAACTTTGGATGTGCACAAGCAAGTCACCAAGTTCATAACAATTATTTTACTTGCAAAGTAAAACCTGCCATTGTGAAAGTCTGTGGAGTACCATCAACCTACCATTTGATCCACTACTATAATAAAATTAATTGATCAACTACTAACAATGGTACTGAAGTACAGTTATATGGCATTCAATTGATGTTGAAAGAAATTTTTATCAAGAAATCTACATGTGCAATTTATAATTTTACTTTTTTTATAATAGTGAAATTCATGTAATGGCTATTCTGGGTATGATTACAATCATATCCATGCAGTGCCAATTCATGAACAGTGCATGCATGGACAGCCTGCAGGACCAATAAAAATAAAGACTTTCTTTTGAAAGTAAAGCTATTGCCTGGTGAGAGATTCCTAAGAGAATATAAATTTTTAGCTCATTGATTGCTGTATCATGTGTACTTAGAGGTATCTGTACATGTGGTTGAGTGTTGATCAACATCGTGGTCAACACTAAATGAACATCTTGATCAATACTAAGCCATGCCAAAACACAGTCAACACATGATCAATGTCTTGATCACCACTGGACAGTCAGCTGAGTGTCAAATGAGTCACACTATGTAATAATTTATTATTGATACTTCATGGTTAGTTGACTCTTGACCAAGATGTTGATCAACTGTCAATAAAAAGTCAGCAGATCAACTAGCTATCATTACCAAGGTGTTGGTAGAGGGTATTAAGGGTGGATAGAGAGTAGATCAAGGGTATCGATCAAGGTCTTGATAGAGGGTCGATGGACAGTCAATCATGAGTATCAATCGAGGACATTGATTGACACACTGCAGTCCCGATGTTTTTAGTACATAAATTATGATCCCAATTGCTTAGGAATTTATATTGTACATATATTTAGGCATGTCTATTTAACAAATTGATGTTAGTTTTTTATGCGTCTGTCCTGTTATTGATCATGAATTATGCCATAACATTGTTAAAGTAGCTGTGGATCCGTACCGGAGTATTGATTTTTTTTTATAATCTATAAAACTGATTTTCACTGCTTACGTTTGGTACGAACAGTGTAAACAGAAAACCTCACCGAAAAGTTACAAAACTCATTTCAAAATTCTTGCTAATCCTGGGTTAACTTAATCGGGCTTTGAACAACCTGGTCTTGGTTGTATGTTAAGTGAGTGTCGTTGTCACACATCCATTATCTAACCTTCTAATGCTTCTTTATTTGTTTTTTTTTCCATTTACAGATGAACTGATACAAATTTATTGCTGCACTGAGTTCATTGAGCAATTAACATTTTTTTTACTGCCTTGGAAGTTGAGTTCTCAAACCCACCTGTGTGAAGTTAATATCATATTAATTTTAGAAAATAGCCCTACAAAAATACGCGCGGTGATTGGTTAAAAATTGTGTTTCTATAACTTGATTGAAACAGAGAACTAGCACGAGCTGTCGACGTAATGGCGCTAGCAAAGAGAATTTACATTTTGATGACCAAAGTGACCAAAGAAAAAAAGTTGTTTTCCTTTCATTCATCACAATGTTTTCTAACAGAAATTAAAAAGATGTTCTTTGTGTTTCTATTGAGTTATAGAAATGCTGGTAAAAAAAGGGAAAACTCAAAAAAAAGCTGTGGAAACACTTCCCTGTAGCTCGTGTTCCCTCAGCATTTCTCATTCTCCCAAACTTCCACTTCTATTTCTTATAAGTAGCAACATTGTTACAGCTAAACTGTATCATTTGCATAATTAACTCAAATTATTCCACTAATAATAAATTATTAATTAATCTTCATTTTCACAACTTTCAGTTTTGAATAATATCTATTATGGTTGATTTTAGTGTTTTTAGATGCGACATAGGATAATCAGCCATGGCACAAATTAATATTTTGCCAATATGGAACAGAGAATATAGTGCAACCATACATGTAGTACACAAATTTAGGCTCAAGGTTCTAAAAAGAGAGTTGAGAATCATTGTGACATTTTATATGGTCAGCCTTGTTACTCTCAACTTTGGATTGAAGGTTAATTCTTGCACTACTGCTGTGTTTAAAGCACAATATATAATTTATCCTGCATTCTTTTGTTTGTGTAATAACTGTAAAGCCCCAAAGGTAGCACCACTGCATTTGGTCGGGGGTACACAGTTTGTATTTTCCTAATGAGAGGTTTTGGGTTTACATGTCCAGCTGGGTGTATGTAGGATCTATTGTTTATCCATTTTACTGTAATTTTTACTTGTTGATGTGTCAATTTTAAAGGATATCTTGGCTTGGCTGAGCTTACTCATTAATTTTTGTCATAATTTACTAGTAAAATTAATAATTATGAAGGCATAATTATTTTAATGACAAAAATTTTTAATAATTATTTATGGGGTCACACAGTAACGGCTACCAGCCAATCAATCTCAGCGGAGAAAAAGAACACATCAATTTATTGAAACACCATTCTAAAATTACCATTGAAAGCCTGCATACTTGTAAGTATTCAGCAACTTGTCAATTTTTGCTGTTTATGCCAGAGTGATATTGTCATTGTGGATGTTGCAAATTTGAATGGATCTCATATCTCTATATCCTGTTTTTACAGTGTAAGACTGTAAAGCTGTCACATCTGTATGTTTTTAGTGACAATTGGGAAGTGTTCTAAGGTTATGTAGAATTCCACTAATTCGTAAAAGGTGGTATTAATACCATAAAATTATACTATGAAAAGGAACTGAATTATGTATGTAAAGCATAAAGAAAAATACCAATGCAAGATTATGCCATAAAATACAAATGTACATATCCAAATTCATGTCCACCTGTAAGTCAGTTACAGACATTGTATAATAGTGGCTCAATCATGCATGTAATATCATTT
Organism: Platygyra sinensis; assembly: GCA_019787425.1. NCBI lineage: Eukaryota > Metazoa > Cnidaria > Anthozoa > Scleractinia > Merulinidae > Platygyra > Platygyra sinensis. The sequence goes on from JAHPZR010005232.1 coordinate 5,355, forward strand.
CAACAAAAAAGTAGAAATGGTTTAAAGACACTGCATTTAGAAATTACATGGAAAAGAATAATTGTAGTTGAGGAGTGATTTCACTCAAGACTGTACAATAAATTTCATGAGCTAAAGTCAAGATCAAGATCTACCAACTGTGTAAGAGGAAGTTCAGGACAACACCAGATATGCATGTTTGCCACAAGAACTGCACATCCCAATTTGTGTAACACTGATTTTAACCAGGGCATTCAATACAAACTGAGGAAACTGAAAACAAAGCCACTAAATGGAATGTGCACACTGTAAACAGTTTTAACACCTAAATGGAAGATCCTGGTGTGTATACCCAGTTATTATTTGGACCGAGGAGAAAAAAGGCGAAGCCACTAAATGGAATCCAAACAGTACTTTTAGACACTGCAAAACTGTCACTCTTATCTTCAGTTTGAAACTATGACAGCCTGAAATGCCATCATGTCTAAGATCATGATCATTTGGAGGTTGCAGTGATAATGATACTTCATATAATTTGTACAAAAAATTTCCTAATGGGCCTAATACAATTATAGTGGATGACATTGCTTCAGCAAAGAAAGGAGGATCTGTCAGTGTGAATTGTTGATCACTATACATGTACATGTAAAATAAGCAAGAAAGATACCATATTTACGTTCTGCAGACCTGCAGTTTAAACTTTGACAACCTTGCACACAAGACAACTCTGGAGATTTACATTTGGTATGAACTCCTACAATCACATGAAATACATGTACAGTATGTACTGCAAATGACTGCATAGGTCTTGATCCTACTGAAATAGTACTCGGCAATTACAGCATAACAATACAAGATGCAATTCTGGTACTAAATAATAATAATAATAATAATAATAATAATAATAATAAACAAGATACATGAGCTGAACATACTTGAAAGCACACTCATTGCTGATGAAAACTGTAAAAAAGGAAATGACTTGTAAATTGTTAAATTAAGAAAAAAATAATCCAAGAGATCAAGAGGTGGCATATATACTTAGGGCCACATTGGGTCAGAGCTTGAGTCCTAAATTGAAGGACTTTTCTAGCAAGTAGCCATCCCAATTTAAATAGCTAATCTAATTTAAATATCTATTGCCTGTAATGCATATTAGTCAAAAGAAAACAGCATCTACTTCTCTCTACAGCAATAATGTGTTTACTATCTGTATGTGCACTATAATTCTCTGCTTCCATATTTTGTGCCCAAAATATTAATTTGTGCCATGGCTGATTATCCTATGTCGCATCTAAAAACACTAAAATCAACCATAATAGATATTATTCAAAACTGAAAGTTGTGAAAATGAAGATTAATTAATAATTTATTATTAGTGGAATAATTTGAGTTAATTATGCAAATGATACAGTTTAGCTGTAACAATGTTGCTACTTATAAGAAATAGAAGTGGAAGTTTGGGAGAATGAGAAATGCTGAGGGAACACGAGCTACAGGGAAGTGTTTCCACAGCTTTTTTTTGAGTTTTCCCTTTTTTTACCAGCATTTCTATAACTCAATAGAAACACAAAGAACATCTTTTTAATTTCTGTTAGAAAACATTGTGATGAATGAAAGGAAAACAACTTTTTTTCTTTGGTCACTTTGGTCATCAAAATGTAAATTCTCTTTGCTAGCGCCATTACGTCGACAGCTCGTGCTAGTTCTCTGTTTCAATCAAGTTATAGAAACACAATTTTTAACCAATCACCGCGCGTATTTTTGTAGGGCTATTTTCTAAAATTAATATGATATTAACTTCACACAGGTGGGTTTGAGAACTCAACTTCCAAGGCAGTAAAAAAAATGTTAATTGCTCAATGAACTCAGTGCAGCAATAAATTTGTATCAGTTCATCTGTAAATGGAAAAAAAAACAAATAAAGAAGCATTAGAAGGTTAGATAATGGATGTGTGACAACGACACTCACTTAACATACAACCAAGACCAGGTTGTTCAAAGCCCGATTAAGTTAACCCAGGATTAGCAAGAATTTTGAAATGAGTTTTGTAACTTTTCGGTGAGGTTTTCTGTTTACACTGTTCGTACCAAACGTAAGCAGTGAAAATCAGTTTTATAGATTATAAAAAAAAATCAATACTCCGGTACGGATCCACAGCTACTTTAACAATGTTATGGCATAATTCATGATCAATAACAGGACAGACGCATAAAAAACTAACATCAATTTGTTAAATAGACATGCCTAAATATATGTACAATATAAATTCCTAAGCAATTGGGATCATAATTTATGTACTAAAAACATCGGGACTGCAGTGTGTCAATCAATGTCCTCGATTGATACTCATGATTGACTGTCCATCGACCCTCTATCAAGACCTTGATCGATACCCTTGATCTACTCTCTATCCACCCTTAATACCCTCTACCAACACCTTGGTAATGATAGCTAGTTGATCTGCTGACTTTTTATTGACAGTTGATCAACATCTTGGTCAAGAGTCAACTAACCATGAAGTATCAATAATAAATTATTACATAGTGTGACTCATTTGACACTCAGCTGACTGTCCAGTGGTGATCAAGACATTGATCATGTGTTGACTGTGTTTTGGCATGGCTTAGTATTGATCAAGATGTTCATTTAGTGTTGACCACGATGTTGATCAACACTCAACCACATGTACAGATACCTCTAAGTACACATGATACAGCAATCAATGAGCTAAAAATTTATATTCTCTTAGGAATCTCTCACCAGGCAATAGCTTTACTTTCAAAAGAAAGTCTTTATTTTTATTGGTCCTGCAGGCTGTCCATGCATGCACTGTTCATGAATTGGCACTGCATGGATATGATTGTAATCATACCCAGAATAGCCATTACATGAATTTCACTATTATAAAAAAAGTAAAATTATAAATTGCACATGTAGATTTCTTGATAAAAATTTCTTTCAACATCAATTGAATGCCATATAACTGTACTTCAGTACCATTGTTAGTAGTTGATCAATTAATTTTATTATAGTAGTGGATCAAATGGTAGGTTGATGGTACTCCACAGACTTTCACAATGGCAGGTTTTACTTTGCAAGTAAAATAATTGTTATGAACTTGGTGACTTGCTTGTGCACATCCAAAGTTGCTTAAAATAAGAAACTGGAATACTGGCAACGATAATAATTGAGAGTTCCAAGAAAATAAACACTCGGGTTCTTCGGCTGTAACAATATTAGTTTATTAGATTAGTTTCAGATATTTTTTGCTTAGTTCATGTACATCTCCTGAATGTGCAGTTCCAGAAAATATCCATACCAATGGCAAGTCTTGAGAAATTCTAAAGAAGACTTTTAAGGTGAAGGAGGAGATAACTCTCAAAATAAATGTCCATGATGGGTATGGCCGGTCTTTTCTCAAGCAAGACAATAATTTGTGTTAGAAATTACTAATTACACAGATGTATACTTTAGGAAATAATCTTACCTGGGAATGCCAACTTTCAGAAAATATGCAATCCAGAGTGTCTGAGTGATGTCTCCAGTTCATAAATTTGACACCTTGACACTGGACAAGTTTGTTAATGTTTTCCACCATAACTTAAGTTCAGTTGGGCAACTGAAAATGGAATTAGTTATAGACAGGTTAACAAAAAGCTTTAAAAGTTCCCAAAGTTGGAAATTTTGCAGCAGCCCATACTCGGGGTCTGGACGAGAAAATCCATACTGCTGGAGCATGCTCAATTAGCCAGTCAGACTCAAGGATTTAGGATTCTTGACTGCTGAGAAGCTGGAGAGAGAAATAAAAATAAAAATGTGTTTTCCAAGCCACCAAAATTTCAGGTTATTTAGGATTAACATGCACATATTAAGTTCTACATGGCTACATACCCATAGTAAACCCAAAATAAATAAATCCTTAATCCTTTTATCAGCTAGTCCATATTCCACCCACAGATTGAATTCACCGCCTCCCTGAATAATTAACAACTATTCACCGAAGTGGAGGTGACTAGCGGTGGATATTTACCGAGCCGCGAAGCGGCGAGGTAAATATCCAACGCTAGCCACCTCCACTTCGGTGAATAGTTGTTTTAGTATATACTAAAACAGTGCGATAATATACACCACAAAAACTTAATTTGGATGATAACTTCACTTGTCACGGCCGCAAACCGGGACGCCATTTTCTCTTGAGTTGCTCGGAGGTAGATAGCACAGGATATCCACAGGATATCCACACACTATCCACTGTTTTAGTATATACTAACTAAAATTATAACAGTCTGTACATGTGAATTTGCTTTAGATTCACTTTGCACATGGCTGATACACGCATAAAAAGTCTGGGTTTAAAGATGATTTCCAGTCCGAACTGCGCAGTCTCAGAACCCTAATGTTTATCGGGCGCACTCGATGGAATGCGAATCGATGTTATTCGTTAAGAACCACATACCTTATCTTTGAGACTTTTCAAAGTCCTTTTCCAACAGATTCATTGATTTTTACAGCTGTGAAGTTGTTTCATGAAGTGATATGAGCAAGAACGAAGTATTAAGCTTCGACCGGTTCGTATCCATAATGGCGGTTGCTTTTAAACTTTGAATTTACTTCATGTAAGTAGTTGCGAAATGGTTACATTTTGTGATATTTTACATGAAGCAAAACAAGAAACCAAAACAAACTCTCGAGAGTGCGCAGTACGGACTGGAAATCAAC
>JAHPZR010005234.1:0-14594 GCA_019787425.1 Platygyra sinensis
TCTGTTTTTTGTTAGTTTTAGAGTCACATTGTACACAGCTTTACACTGTGTTTTCTATGAAGGCTATAATGCTTATTTTCTCCAGCATGTGTGGTTTGAATTTAAGAATAAAGTGTAAGATACTTATGCGTTGTTATTACACGACATATCTCCAAGTTTTGGAGGATTTTGTAGAATATTTTGCACGCATTTCGTATGTTTATCCTTTCTTTTTACTAGTGTAGCTAATGTACACATTGGACTCACATGCTGTGATCACCTGAAGTACTTCACCAACAATTTCACAAAGTCTTGCATCTGAAATGTCAGAGTAAGTGATTCTAGGACCAGTTGTGTGCTATCTGCCATGGAATACTGTTGTCGCCTTCGTAGAATTGTTTTGTAACATACACGTTCTTCTTTGGCCACTTCTTTCCAAACACCATGAACATCATGTAATCCTCTCATTACCTCCTCGGGAATGTAAAGTCTTGGCCTGCCTGGCCCTGTAGACTGTTCCACTGGACACGAGAATCCCATTTCCGAAGCAAAGTTTCTTTGTGTATTACACAAATCTTGGAATTGATCATGTAAACCGTTGACTTCATAATGGACCAAATCCAACAGCTGAATAGACCTTTTTCGCTTGTACATTTTGTTTTCCCAAGACAGATCATGTGATGATACTCAGGAGATTTGATCTTTTGTTTTGTTCATTAAAAAGGGTACATGCAAGCATGAATATGTCTGCATGTACTCTTTTTAAATGAACAAGACAAAGAATCAAATCTCCTGAGTATCATCACATGATCTGTATTGGGAAAACAAAATGTACAAGCGAAAAAGGTCTATTAAGTCTTCGCTTGCACTCTGTTGTTCGCATTGTAGAATAACGGATCTAATGACGCAGGCGTGATCATCTAACCTGCGTTCAAATATTCTAAAATATTGAGATTATCACTGGGCAGATTTCGCACAGCTTGACAAAAAAGCGACGGAATCGAGTGAAAAAAAGGCCTGTAAATCGTCCACCTCCACCGCCATTTTGTCTAGCTAACTCCACTGGCCATTGATACACTGGGCAAAATAGCCGTAAATATATTCGTCATAGTGGTAAATATTTTTTTCGAGGAAGTCCTTAGTATATTTGTCATAGCCGGTAATATATTTCTAATAGCCTTTCATATATTTGTCATAGTCCTTAATATATTTGTCATAGTCTTTCGTATATTTGTCATAGCCGTTAATACATTGGTCATAGCCTTCCACATATTGGTCATAGACTTTCATAGATTTGTCATAGCCCAATATATTTATTAAAAATAATATAAGTTGGATAACAATATTGTCCCATAGGGCGCTTTATATTGATGATAGACTACGTCAAATGGCCTTTTTTCGTGTTCGCCAAAGTGGGCAAAGGCGGGACAAAGGCCGGCTTCGCGTATGTTGAAATATTTTGAAATCAAAAAAAGCTTTATTTCTAGTAGTATGTCTTGTTATTATATAAAACAAATAGATTGCATGTAAGAACATCAGTGGCACACGATGTGATCTGTTACTGAACAGACGCACGGCAACATGCAATCTATTTGTTAAAAAGATCATGTTGAGATTGGTCATTTGACTTAGTACACTGGAACCCCGCTCTACGGACACCCGCTTAATACGGACACCCGCTTTATACGGACAGTTTTGCTTGTCCTGACAAAAAGCTCACATATTTTCTCTAAAATTAACCCGCTTTATACGGACACCGGGTAATACGGACAACGGACACTTTCCTGTGTCCCGAGTCACATACTCTCATATATTGTCAACCCCGCTTTACGGACACTGGTTATCTGCACACTGTCTATTTTCATTGTAACAATTATCAGTGGTAATTGTAGACATCGTTCCCTGTTCAAACAATGACAGATTTTTGCGGGTGAATAAAATTTTATTACAGAACTGTGTCAAAAAAAAAAAAAAAAAACAGTAACAAAGTAAAGTCACAGACTTTTTTAAATGAATCCACTGTCATGCCTGTTTCAATAATTTTACTCTGAGACTATGGTAAATGATCATGAGGTTTCCTTAGGACGAACTTTTTGCTGTTACAGTTAAGAAATTAAACAACGTTTTCTCGTAAAACTGTCTGCTTTGGTCTTTATATCGATAAAAGATGAGTTCCTGACGTTTTCTCTGAGAGCCCGCTTAATACGGACACCCGGATAATACGGACACTATGGCATGTCCCTTTGGTGTCCGTATTAACCAGGTTCCACTGTATGATGCTTTTAGGGTGACCAGTTACCAAGTTAAGCACCTTGAAAAATGGTTCATGCAAAAACCCATACAAACGTCTCGTTGCCCGGGCCTTTCCCCTGCCTTGGTCCCCAAGCCAAGCTATCTCAAAACAAGCTATAAAAGAAAAAAATCTAGCAAATGCCAACTACTAGCACTCGATCTTTTCATCTAGAGGAACTAGTGCCCAGTCATCTTAACAGAATTCCTCTCGATCACGTGATTCTCAAAGACAGACAAAGTTTTGCTGACAACTTAGTGTGAGCTTCGAACGCACATAAACAGTAGAGACCACGAAAAACCACAAGAATCACACAATGGGCGAGTTAGTTTTATTAATCTTTCGCATGAATAAACTATCATATTTCGGAACATATAGCGTTCTAAATCGACGATATTTCTATCTCCATAGAACTTTGATTTTCACAAAACGCTCAAATTCCGTGTCAAATGGAAGATGAAGTTCCGACTCGCACAATGCACTGTGACGCCGGCTTTCATAGACGTCGCTATTAAAACGTATGTGCGCAGACAGGAAATTGTGTCTTTTGTTATGTTTGAGTTCCAATTTCCTTTCGCTTGTGATTGTTGGTTCCGTATGTTTTCTTGTACAGATGGATAGTTAGGTACGGGACCAGGTCAACCTCGTTTCCAGGGTCTCTCATCTTACCGCTCCCTGGGCGATCGAGGAGGGTGGGAAGATGAGAGACCCTGGGCACGAGGTTGCCGGGAAGTCATGGCAGATGGTCCGTAGTTTTGAGAAGGGTTGGTAATCACAGTAGTATTGCTGTTCAGTTGTTGGCATGAATGAGTTTGGAGAACGATCGACTCGAATATAGCGTGGACGTGTGGACAACTAGAGCCATGCGGTTGCTTTCGGTTGCAGCCAGGAAGTAGTCTACTCCCCGGGCGCCGCGTTTTCCACAACGCTTTTTAAATTATGCACCTGGCATAGCAGATAAAAAAACATCTTTTAAGAGAAGTTAGTTAAGTTACACTGCTACGAGTAGGCCCTTCCAGGCGTTCAGTTAGTTAAGGGCGCGGTGCGGTAAAGAGCGCGCGAAAAAAAAAAAAACTAACTGAACACTTGGAAGAGGCTGTGCTCCGAGGGAGGCGTTGGGGCTTTTGCACTGTTGCGGTTTTTTGTTTGTTTGTTTTTTCATTCAATTTTTGTCGCGTCATTGTTGCATTGCAAGTTGAAACCTATTGTTGCGCTTATTATCATATTTGTGACTAGCCTGTCTCGCAGCAAGTAAAGTAATAATAATAAGCGCTGCAAGTCTGCAGAATTCTGCACGTATAATTGGTCAATCGTGTGTAAACAAAGATGGGGCACTCTTGATATAAATTATCGTTTCGAAGAATTTCTACTTCAACTTCTGATTGTAAGTTTCTTCCCGTGCCAACAAAGTTCTCTCGGTATGAAGCCTTCGTTTCAGAACGCTAGGCGAATGGTTACTAAATCTATTAAATGCACTAAGTAATGATCACAGATGAAACTCAGCTCCAAATGTTTGCAGATTGGTGGATGTCACATGCAAAACGAGTGGATGACCCTCAATAATAGGAAAAATCCAGGATATCATGTCGTTGCAGCTATGGGGAGATTGCAGGCAGACAAAAACTCTCTCACAGAAAATACATGGCCAAACCTTGTTAAAAATGAACAGCATATCGGACTGAAAAAACCCACCATTCCCCCCTCCCCTAAAAAACAAAACAAAAACAAAACAAAACAAAAAAATGATGCACGAGACCGCAAACCAAAGTGCTATTGGTATACGAATACCAGCATTTTTTTGCATCATTAAGAGTAGAAGAAGAAGAAAAAGAAAAAGAAGAACAACAAGAACAAGAACAAGAACAAGAACAAGAACAAGAACAAGAACAAGAACAAGAACAAGAACAAGAACAAGAACAAGAACGAAGAACAAGAAAGAACAAGAACAAGAACAGGAAGAACAAGAAGAACAAGAAGAACAAGAACAAGAACAGGAAGAACAAGAAGAACAAGAACAAGAACAAGGACAAGGACATGGACAAGGACAACGACAAGGAGATGGCCAAGAGACATGGACATGGACAGGGACAAGGACAAGGATAAGGACAAGGACGAAGGACAAGGACAATGACAAGGACAAGGACAAGGACAAGGACAAGGACAAGGACAAGGACAAAGACAAGGACATGGACATGGATATGGACAAAGACAAGGACAAGGACAAGGACAAGGACAAGGACAAGGACAAGGACAAGGACAAGGACAAGGACAAGGACAAGGACAAAGACAAGGACATGGACATGGACATGGACAAGACAAGGACAAGGACAAGGACAAGGACAAGGACAAGGACAAGGACAAGGACAAGGACAAGGACAAGGACAAGGACAAGGACAAGGACAAGGACAAGGACAAGGACAAGGACAAGGACAAGGACAAGGACAAGGACAAGGACAAGGACAAGGACAAGGACAAGGACAAGGACAAGGACAAGGACAAGGACAAGGACAAGGACAAGGACAAGGACAAGGACAAGGACAAGGACAGGACAGGACAAGGACAAGGACAAGGACAAGGACAAGGACAAGGACAAGGACAAGGACAAGGACAAGGACAAGGACATGGACAAGGACAAGGACAAGGACAAGGACAAGGACAAGGACAAGGACAAGGACAAGGACAAGGACAAGGACAAGGACAAGGACAAGGACAAGGACAAGGACAAGGACAAGGACAAGGACAAGGACAAGGACAAGGACAAGGACAAGGACAAGGACAAGGACAAGGACAAGGACAAGGACAAGGACAAGGACAAGGACAAGGACAAGGACAAGGACAAGGACAAGGACAAGGACAAGGACAAGGACAAGGACAAGGACAAGGACAAGGACAAGGACAAGGACATGGACAAGGACAAGGACAAGGACAAGGACAAGGACAAGGACAAGGACAAGGACAAGGACAAGGACAAGGACAAGGACAATGACAAGGACAAGGACAAGGACAGGGACAGGGACATGGACAAGGACAAGGACAAGGACAAGGACAAAGACAAGGACAAGGACAAGGACAAGGACAAGGACAAGGACAAGGACAAGGACAAGGACATGGACAAGGACAAGGACAAGGACAAGGACAAGGACAAGGACAAGCACATGGACATGGACAAGGACAAGGATCGTTTCCCAAAATTTCAGTTCCTTTTCCCTTTCTGGCTCAACTTACACAGTTTCAGACCTTTTGTTGATCAGATTTGCGACCTACTTGTGTGCTCTCTTTTAAACTTTTAGGTCGGTAAAACTTGTCACTGATGATAATGGCGAAAGGACTACACTTAGAAGGTTTATACTTGCACACCAAACGGAACAAACTTAACCGGAACATCTGTTGTATAACTTCTAAAGATACTTACAGGAATAAAGACAAGTAATGTAATTATGGTTGTTAAATATTCACATTTCCGTGAAATCCGGGAAATCCACCTTTTCCTCACCTCAAGTACAGAAGTTTGAAGCCTAAGAACTTCCAGTATGATTTAACAGCAAGGGGAATACATTAAGCCATGAAAAGTTTACCTGAGATGGCGGAAAAGACGGATTTTACGGATTTCACGGAAAAGTGAATATTAAACAGCATTATTATATTACTTCTCTTTCTTACTGTAAGTATCTTATATAAATAATATAATAATATTAATATATAAGCTACTTACAGTAAGAAAGAGAAGTAATAAAATAATACTGTTTAATATTCACATTTCCGTGAAATCCGGAAAATCCGTCTTTTCCGCCATCTCAAATAAACTGTTCATGGGTTATATTCCCCTCGCTGTTAAATCATACTGGAAGTTATAAGGCTTCAAACTTCTGTACTTAGGGGTCGGAAAAGACGGATTTTACGGATTTTACGGATTTTACGGAAATGTGAATATTAAACACCATTATTATATTACTTCTCTTTCTTACTGTAAGTATCTTATATATTATTATTATTATTATTATTATTATTAAATTATTTATATAAGATACTTACAGAAATAAAGGGAAGTAATATAGTAATGTTTGTTTAATATTCACATTTCCGTGAAATCCGGAAAATCCGTCTTTTCCGCCATCTCAAAAAACTCTTCATAGGTTAATGTATTAATGTATTCCCCTTGCAGTGAAATCATACTGCAAGTTCTTAGGCTTTAAACTTCTGTATTTGAAAGGTGGAAAAGGTGGATTTCCCGGATTTCACCCAAATGTGCATATTTAACAACCATTACTATATTACTTCCCTTTATTCCTGTAAGTGTCTTTAGAAGTTATACAGTAGATGTTCCGGTTAAGTTTCTTCCGTTTGGTTTGCAAGTATAACCCCTGTAAGTTGTAGTCCTTTTGCCCTTATCACCAGTGACCAGTTTTGCCGGTTTCGGAGTTTAAGAGAGGGCCGGAAAAGACAGATTTTCCGGACTCATAAATCTGTGACTGACTTAAATAGCTTCAAATTAAATAACACAGGGATGTTTACTACTTAAACTTCAACTTCAACTTTATTATTACATTTTACACATATTATAGTAGAATGACCTGGCACCGCAGGTAGCAAAAGCTAGTCGAGGCGGGCCAGGAACAATAACTTAAAGCATGAAACTTCTTGTTTTGAATGCTCAATTTCTTAAATCAGTTCACTCTTGAAAGACTCTAACAACAGTTCTGAACTTCTTGAAAGAGAGTTGTTTGCGCATAGTGAATTTATGACCGTCTTTTCTGCCATCTCAGATAAACTTTTCATGGCTTAAATGATGTATTCCCCTTGCTGTTAAATCATACTGGAAGTTCTTAGGCTTTAAACTTCTGTATTTGAAGGGTGGAAAAGGTGGATATCCCGGATTTCACGCAAATGGGCATATTTAACAACCATTATTATATTACTTCCCTTTATTCCTGTAAGTGTCTTTAGAAGTTATACAGTAGATGTTCCGGTTAAGTTTCTTCCGTTTGGTTTGCAAGTATAACCCCTGTAAGTTGTAGTCCTTTCGCCCTTATCACCAGTGACCAGTTTTGCCGGTTTCGAAGTTTAAGAGAGGGCCGGAAAAGACAGATTTTCCGGACTCATAAATCTGTGACTGACTTAAATAGTTTCAAATTAAATAACACAGGGATGTTTCCTACAACAACTTAAAGCATGAAACTTCTTGTTTTGAGTGCTCAATTTCTTAAATCAGTTCACTCTTGAAAGACTCTAACAACAGTTCTGAACTTCTTGAAAGAGAGTTGTTTGCGTATAGTGAATTTATGACATTCTGCTACTTTTTATGTTCCACCTGAATTAGCCTGAATGACTTGAAAACTCTCCAAAGAACGCAATCAAGAAATGTGGAAAGATCCGCGCAAGACTTTGTTGCATTATTTCAGTCAGAAATAGAAATGACACTAAATAACCAAACGAATATCACTATACCAAGTATAGGCGCCGACAGAGTTTTACGTGTTTTAAGTTAGGATTCACTCAACTAATTGTTTAACGATTGTAGATACATGCATTTGAAAGATAAACAGAGTTTGACTTTAAGACTGGCTTCTTTTGTACACGTTTCCAGCGTTGTTAAACTTGAGGCATTTTGAGTCCAGCCCTTTTCTTTAGAGAATCTGTTGTTCTTCCCGCTTGAAATTTGAAATCGGAATCTCTAAGAATGGCGGTCCATTGTCCATATCCATGCCTGTTAATTCCTTGTTTGAGAAAATCGTCCTCGTCTTCCGTAAATTTCATCACCCGATGAAGTTTCCTCTGGGTTCGCAGGTTCTCAGCGGGAATGACCACCTTTTTGGGGGGAGACAAGCTTGCTTTTTCCATAGTTTCAACCGACATTGTCGAGCTAGAAGTTGGACCACCAAACCTCGCCTGTACATCTTCGTCCACCTCTGAGCCCTTGCTTCCTTGAAGCTTTTGTAGACACTCGTGAGCCTTCACGGCAACTTCGCGCGATCTCCGCTTTTGATAGTGAACTTTGGCAACAGCAGAACTGTGTTTCTGGTCTTCCGACAAAATCCTTTGCTCCTCGCTGGTGAGCTGATTGAGGCTTTCCGTTTCAACAATTTGGCGATAACGCGTAGGATGAATGTACTTGCCAATTGCATCAAAAACCAGTTTGCTCATAATTTCGCCCAATTTACCATGTTGGCCGCCATTTCTGTTGACGAGAACGAAATCACACTGGGGTTTGAGAAGCGGTCTGACGTACGAGATGTAGCCATCGAGCACTTGCATGTTTGCATCCGTCAGAACCAAAGAATCAAATCCATACTTTCCAGCAGTCTTGAACGTTTTCTGATCAATGAATCCACCCTTTTCCTTAGCTGTAGCAATCATGTCCACCGTCAAATATTGATAAGTCATGGGACGTGACCCCTTCACTTTGATAAACAGATACATGGCTACAAATTTCGTGGCAAATGTTAGGTCTGAGGGGTTTACTTGAGCTGGACTCGATTTGCAAATCTTCACGGTATTTTCGTAGCGCGGCAGATGGAATTTCACGACCTCCAACAGCTCTTCCATTGTTGCCCAGTGGCCTCTTGCTTCCAGTGTCTCAATGTCTAAATCTTGTGTCCACTGCAATCGCATCATCTTTGCGACTGTCTTTCGCGCTCTTTTGAGGTACAACTCTGTTGCAGAGAACTTTTGAAAGACTGCCTCTGATGCGCCATGAAGTTTTCTGAAGTCGATCATTTCAGAAATAGCATCTATGTAGCCCAAACGCCCACCATGGCCGAGCTTGCATTCGTCTTGTAAGTAGTCGATAAACTTGAACAACATATTTGGAGAACACAAACTAAAGTCCACCACGTCAAATGTCAACTCTTCCTCGTCTTCACAACAAAATCTAAGAAACTTAAAGCATCTTGTTACTATTTGTTGGGCTGCACGATCTTTCTTGTAACCACCACCACTTCCAGTCAGCCATTTTGTAAATACTTCGCCAATGTCGCAACAAAATGAAAATGAGGGAAGTAACTTTACCGCATGCTTCGTGGTCTCGCTTGTTTGATCTTGAATTGCGCTCTCTATTGAAACATTGCTTGCTACCTTTAGCGAATCTGTGATTTCTTTCGAATTGGGTTTTTCGTCAAAGTAAAAGAACCAACTGTGCTTGGTGTAAACATGTTTCCTGCAGCCCCTCTGACTCTGAAACCCATCATGGTCACACTCTTGTACTGGGCAGTGATACAAACTGTCTGTTTCGTCCTTTTCCAAGTGAAGGCGTTTCGGTTTTGGTGATGCTCCATCGATATCCGACCAATTGACTTTGCACTTCTTGCTCATTTTGCCGTTTTAAGAACATTTGGGCAACCGGAACCGATGACGAATAATGGAACTGCATATACTTGTTTTTATTTGCCAAGGCATGCGCTTACTTGCCCGCCCTCATTACTATTGTGCAAAATTCATGACACTTGGATGCAATCAAACTTGCCCAAGCAGGGCTGTGCACGCCCTATTGTTTGCTTCAAATGGGAATGCGAAACAAAATGGTCCGAAATGTGTTCCCCAATGACAAATTTGAGAACAATATGTTTCATTCACGGATAGGAACTCGGAACAATACAGTCCTAAATGGCCAAATATGGGAACAATGTGTTCAGTTTACAGATAGGAACTCGGAACAAAACAGTCCTAATTTACCAATTTGGGAACAGTGTGTTCCATTTACACATAGGAACTAGGAACAATACAGTCCTAATTTACAAATTTGGGAACAATATGTTCCATTCACAGATGGGAATTCGGAACAAAACGGTGCTAAATGTCCAATTGTGAACAAACTGTTCCATTTGCAGATGGGAACTCGGAACAAAACAGTCCTAAATTTGGTCTTAAGTGACCAGTTTGGAAGCAGTGTGTTCCTTTTACAGATAGGAACTCGGAACAAAACAGTCCTAATTTACCAATTTGGGAACAGTGTGTTCCATTTACAGATAGGAACTCGGAACAAAACAGTCCTAATTTACCAATTTGGGAACAGTGTGTTCCATTTACAGATAGGAACTCGGAACAAAACAGTCCTAATTTACCAATTTGGGAACAGTGTGTTCCATTTACACATAGGAACTCGGAACAAAACAGTCCTAATTTACCAATTTGGGAACAATGTGTTCCATTTACACATAGGAACTAGGAACAAAACAGTCCTAATTGACCAATTTGGGAACAATATGTTCCATTGACAGATAGGAACTCGGAACAAAACAGTCCTAACTGACCAATTTGGGAACAATATGTTCCATTGACAGATAGGAATTCGGAACAAAACACTCCTAATTTACCAATTTGGGAACAGTGTGTTCCATTCACAGATAGAAACTCGGAACGAAACGTTCCTCTTTTACACCAGAGTGAACGTTTTGTTCCTACCTTGTAAAAAAGGTGGTCCTCTTATAGTCAATAGGAACACAAAAACAAGGAACGAGGAACGTTCTTTTTTGAAAGATCGGAACAACCAAGAAAACTTAAAATCAGTAAAAACGAGCTTAAGACTTAAAGAAAAACTCAAAAACGCGTAAGTCAAGTGCTAAGGCGAAGTGGAAGCAGGCTTGAAAATCTGGTGAAGTTTAATTCACTCAAAAGCGGCAAAACGCGCGATGATAAAATTTTGGGAAATGTATAGGACAAGGTCAAGGACAAGGACATGGACAGGGACATGGACAGGGACAGGGACAAGGACATGGACATGGACAAGGACAAGGACAAGGACAAGGACATGGACATGGACAAGGACAAGGACAAGGACAAGGACATGGACAAGGACAAGGACAAGGACAAGGACAAGGACAAGGACAAGGACAAGGACAAGGACAAGGACAAGGACAAGGACAAGGACAAGGACAAGGACAAGGACAAGGACAAGGACAAGGACAAGGACAAGGACAAGGACAAGGACAAGGACAAGGACAAGGACAAGGACAAGGACAAGGACAAGGACAAGGACAAGGACAAGGACAAGGACAAGGACAAGGACAAGGACGGGGACAGGGACAAGGACAAGGACAAGAAATAGGAAAAAGAACAGAACAAGAACAAGAACAAAAACAGGAAGAACAAGAAGGACGCGAACAAGAACAACGAGAACAAGAACAATAAGAACAAGAACGGCCAGAACAAGAACAAGAACAAGAAGAAGGACAAGGACAAGGACCAGGACAAGAACAAGAACAAGAATCGTTTCCCAAATATTTTGTTCCTCTTCAAACTTTCGATTCATATCTGCAATTATCCATTTGATGCTCGTTATAGTATAGTGTTGTATGATAAGGCAAAAGGTAAAGCAGTGTTTGGACACTTTTCGAGGAAAATTGAAGTTGCCATCTATTTTGAACAGCAATAGTGTGCGGTTTGCCATCCGAATTAAGGGAACGTCAAAAAAAGGGCCAAACGTTCCTTCTCTGTTCAGTCTCCATTAAATCCGTGAAACCTGCCATGTTAAGACAGAAATGCTTAATGTCGACCAGCTTTAAAGAAAGAAGTGCAAAAATAAAAGACCTGGCTCATTGCCATCCAATCCGTGATATCCACCTTGTTCACTGAAGAAAAAAAAATAGTCGAGCTTTCACATCAAACTGGAAGTTCAACCTCTTGTAAGAAATCTCTATATTGGGCAGATTTGACGGATATCACGGAAAACAGAGATGTTCTATTAATTTAATACGACTAGTTAATACTGTAAATATCTCATATATTAATATATTCTATATTTCCATTGTTATAAAAATATCTACAGTTTAAAAAAGAAGTATTAAATAAATCTTAACTGACTTGTTACCATCAAATCCGTGATATCCGCCTTGTTTAAGAAAAAAATGACCACAGTCGAGCTTCCACATCAAACTGGAAGTTCAACCTCTTGTAAGAAATCTCTATATTGGGCAGATTTGACAGATATTACGGAGAACAGAGATGTTGTATTAATTTAACACGACTAGTTAAAACTGTAAATATATCATATACTCTGTCAGTTGCCCTGACGAAGTGTGTTTAATATACACGAAATATTGGCCAGGTCGATTTTCCAGTTTTTTGGTGGTTTATGTTACACTCTGGAAACAAGATCACGGCTTCGGATGTTTTTGTGAAATATATCATATGTTAATATATTCTATTTCCATTGTTATAGAATCTTTACAGTTCAAAAATGAGGAATTGAATAAATCATAACTGCCTTGTCGCCATCAAATCCGAGATACAGAAAACAGCTAAACAAACAGGTCACTGCAAATTGCTCGCGGGCCGCGTCTCGTTAGCAATTTTCAAAGGTTTATTGTGGTGCAATTTCCTATCTCACACTTCTTCAGGTTACCCCATGGACCTGTTTTTTTCTTTTGCCAAATATATTCCCCAAGATATCACAAGTCAATTTGGTATGAACTCAGCTTGATATCCTGCTATTCTGGTATTTCTGGTTATACGGCAGGTTCATTTTTAAAGCTTGATTTGGTCACAATAGGAAAATTTTACTTTCATTTTAGTCGTTTACTTGTAGTGTACTTATACATACGATAGAGCGTCCGCTCGGTGTTCGGAAGGTCATGGGTTCAAATCCTATCGGGACTCAGATTTTTTCTAGGTCCCACGCTCGTGTTACATTACTTTGATATATATATATATATATATTTACCGAGCTGCAATTTCACCATCACTCATTTATCACTATTGTATTTTACGATAACTGCAGAAATTCACGCGCGCTCATTGGTTAAATTTTATTGTCCATATGCGGACAGACACATAAATTTGAAATTCATGCGACACGTCAGCGAGCGAGAGCGGGCAATTCGACAATTTGTTATCTTAAAAAACGAATTGATGTCAGTTTTTAATGCGTCTGTCCTGTTATTGACAATGAATTTCGTCATAACATTGTCAAAGTAGTCTGCGGATCCACTCGGCTATCGCCTCGTGGATCCACAGCTACTTTGACAATGTTATGACGAAATTCATGATCAATAACAGGACAGACGCATAAAAAACTGACGTCAATTCGTTAAGTGTACTTGATTACGTCAATGCCAACCCTAGCGCGCATGGCAAGTAAAAGTTAAGCGTAAGCAAGCATGAGTGAAACTAACCACAGGGAAACAGATGAGTGCTCTTGACGATCAGCGTTCTACAAAATACCGCTGACCTGAGACAAAGTGTTTCGTCCAAGAAACCGGACTACTCAACCAAGAACTTCTATTTTAATTGCCATAAAACATTACTACAAGTCATCCAATCAGGTCTTTGTTACTAAATGACGCCCACAGAGGCTGAAAAAAATCGGTTAAAGTTGCAAATTTAATTTTAAGTTCACTTATAAAAAATTCTTAGTCTAGATTTTATTAGTAAAAGCGTGATAAAAGCAAATTTCAATCAGCTTTTAGTTTGTAACTATGTACTAGAATGAGTGAAAGACTCAAGGACTCCGCCGTATATTGGAATGAACAGGAGCATCACAAAAAGAACAGATTCACTCCGTCTGCACTGCCGCCAGGGGTGGTGAGGTCTGGGAATAAGGTTGCTTCACTATCATATCATCAATCCTCTGTAAAGACAAAAATTCAAGTACAGTACTTCATAGGTAGTGAGATTTACACACTAGAAACAGAAAGAGGTACGGAACTGCTGGTTTTCAGTGTCACGTCATTCAAAATTGATCAAAATAAAAATCAAAACCGTCGAATAGATAAAGTCCAGAATCTGGGAAAAGAAAGAAGGTAAATATGCAAAGCCCCTCGCCATGATTCAGGTCATCGCACTTTTTCTTAAGCAAGATATGCGGAGAAATGTTTTACCCAAATTTATAGAGATTTGTATGGAGACGCCATGCTGGTGCCCATCCGGATGGGCACCAAAATGGTGGCCGGAAGCCCACAGAAACATCTGCCATTGAGTTTTGCTACAGAAGCGTGAATTTGTCTCTCGAGGAAATCAAAAACATTAAAATAATACTTATTCTAATACAAGAACTGTTCAGTTAGCCAAATTACCCGAAAGAAGTCTTTTTTAGCCAACATGACAGTTCTATCGGCTGTCATGTAAATGCCGCGCCACGCAAAAGCTAAGAAATTCAAGCTTAGTCTATCACAAAACCAAGAACCCATTCCGAGCAAAATTTTGTATGAGTATTAGTTTTCAGCTGCTCTTATACATCATGCAAGTAAAATCTAAGGAGGATCAATAGCTGTGTTTGAGTTTTAGTGACGTCATGTGAAAACCGACAATAGGAACGAAACAACTTCACTACCTGGCCAATCAGAGACCGCTGCAAAGGACCAATAAGCAGAGCCTCTGAGGCAATGTCCATGAA
>JAHPZR010005235.1:0-17704 GCA_019787425.1 Platygyra sinensis
CTAAAAAATTGTGACAAATTCAAAAAGTTGCTAACTAAATTTCAAAAGTTGCTTACCTAAAACGATAATTTAATAGCTTTATTTTTCGGTCTTGTTATTCTCATATGTGACTGTGACCTCATCTGATGTAATAAGATACAAAGGAAGGTCTTGCACCAGATTGGCTATTGTGGTGCAATTTGTGTACCGAAGGGAAATTCACCAGCCACGATTTTGAGCCAAGAATTTGAGCTCTTCCAGTTAAACAGCTGTCGGATTCAGGGTGTAATAAATAACATTATTATATGGCTAGCTCCATGAGCGGGCAAGATGAACCAAATCGCGCGCTGTGATTGGCTACCCGAGCGGGCAAGATGGAGCCATCTTGCCCGCTCGGGACTACCCGCTGCATCCCGAAAGCAAAATTTCACCAAAAGCCATATAATAAATCCTTTATTGACCAAGTTTGTTCAGTCAAGATGGCTGGATATTGGCCTCGTTCTTTTTTTTGCGAGTTTATGGACCTCGACTTCGTCTCGGTCCATAAACACGCAAAAAAAGAACTTGGCCAATATCCAGCCATCTTGACTGAACAAACTTGGTCAATAACTCATACATCCTAAACCTCACAATCATGTTAAAGTTTCTTTGTCTTGAAACATGAATGTGAGGCTAAGGATGTACAAAGTATTGTCATTCAAAATTTAGGCTCCATTCATGCAAAGGGTCTATACTGACTAGATGTCGATAGAAAATTAAACAATAACTGTGGCTTCTGCTATTGGGCAAATCGCCATCCACTTCCGTTCATGACTACTTAGTGCTTGTAAGTGCATGTCCACTATAAATAAGATTTACATTTTTTTACATTTCACTAGTTATATAAATAAAGAAGGCCTGCTTATCCGTTACATTAGACAAGGATCATAATAGCGCTGCGTTCAAAAAAGTTAATAAACTTTCAAAAAATTCGCATAAATTTAATTTTTCTACCTAATCGTTCACTTTTTCGGTTTGATATCTGCTCTACACTAAATGCTGCTCAAATATTGCTCAGAAAGGCAAAAGTTGCTCGAGGTTGCTATAACTGCGAAAAGTCGTAAAACGTTACTCAAAAGTTGCCAAGCATAATCGAGACAGGCCTATCTGTCAATAATTTGTAAACCCCAGGCCTCCTTCCCCTCAGGCTTTTGTCGTGCAGTTGTAATACTTTTTTTGAAAAAAAATGTTGCAAATCCCCTACACTGAGGCTAGAATATCTGTGCAAATCCGCACAGTGGAGTTTCGGAAGACTGCGAATGTCGAGAATGCCTCGTACATTTTTACCAGAAAGAACCAGCCTCGTTCCCAGGGCCTTTTCCCTGGCTTCCCCAAGCCAGGGAAAAGGCCCTGGGAATGAGGTTGCAGAAAGAACTTGATTGAAAAGGCGAAGATCACAGATTTTCTTAATCCTGTAGGTTATTTAGCATGATAAACTCTTTTCCTTCAAATGGGACCTACAAAAGCTTCTTTTTCGATTTTGAAGAACAATTTATTACGACATCGTATGCTGTTCCTTCATCATAAGATTAGAGCGGGATATCTCAATGAGGTGCCGTTATATAATTTGTCAAATGAGCCATTTCTGAAGGCCCGTTTACACAGGCGATTTTTGTCGCGGCAACTCGATGCAATTTTTGTCGCCCTTAAGTTGCAACTTTAAAATCGCACGTGTAAACCAGGTGCGATTTACAGTGCGATTTGTCGCCACGATATCGCAGGGTTTCGAACATGTTTGAAACTTTATGCGATTTTGCTGCGACAAAAATCGTCTGTGTTAACGGGCCTTGAGTTTCCTTCTGCTTCTGTGTCAACTCGAGTCTGCGTGCGAGACCATTCATATGAAAGGTTTTGCACGTTTCATAACTAACGCACAAGGTAACTCGGAAATGGCTTGTTATTCTGTCACTTTGATTGGTTCTTACTTATGATACTCACTAAAATGCTCGAAAAAATGCTAGCATAATTTTTCAAAAGCCTACTTCGGTGTCACACTTGTGTACCAATTTTTGGCTCTTACCACGTTAAATTGCCCATGGAATAAAAAATAATTGCTGCTTATTTGAAAGGCTTTTCAAAGTATAGAAGAACGACGTTTTCTTTTGGAATATCGTTTTTCGTTTTAGAGATATTTACGTTTTTGTATTCTGCAAATGAGGAAAGTGATGACGTCATGGGTGGTGCCACTAAAACAGTACAACACTCAATCAAGAATATCTCCAGAAATATTGGAGCAGTGTTCTTCAAACTTGGCACCAGAAATCTACATCACAAAAGAAACAGAATGACTTTTACTGTGTTGTTGCCATGGAAACAATCTTGGTTCCAGTCTCTTTCTGTGAATAACCATAAAGTGGGACAGAGGGTCTAGATTGGCATGGATCACACATGGTTGCCATATTGTCTTAACTCTCCCCATTAGTTTGTTGCGAGTGGATGATCCTTGTTTAAGATAAAATCTGGGACTTTTAATTTTAATTAAAACAGGACCAGTGGCATAACTGTTGTCGTGGCAACGGCATAATAGGTGTCATTTTGTTTCTTGTGTGATGTACATTTCTGGTACCAAGTTTGAAGAACATTGCTCCAATGTTCTGGAGATATTCTTGATTGAGTGTTGTACTGCTTTAGTGGAACCACCTATGACGTCATCACTTTCCTCATTTGCATAATACAAAAACGTTAATACCTCTAAAAATAAAAAAAGATATTCCAAAAAGGAAAACGCCATTCTTCTTTACTTTGAAAATCCTTTCAAATAAGCAGCAATTATTTTTTACTTCATAGGCACTTTTACGCTATCAGTTCATTGAGCTCTGAATGAATATACTTTCTACAAATAAAGAAATTTCCAAGTATTTCACGATGTACATATTAAACTTCACGCATAAGCAAACTCGGGAGCGGAAATATGCATCTATTTACGCGCTATTGAGCAACTTGAGACAAGGTCACAACGATTTGGACTGGGAAGGAGTTTCTCCAATACGGACCACTTCCGGGACAAGTCAACATTTTGCTTGATAAGGAATTTGGTCCACTCCACCATCTAGAAGTCGAGCGTTTGCATTAAGAATCACTTCTGTCTTGTGCAGAGATATGGGAAACACATCTTCAGTTGAGGAGATAAAACTAGGAGATAAAATCGGCGATGGATCGTACGGTGAGGTCTTCAAGGCCGTGTGGTGTGGAAAGCAAGTCGCTGCCAAACGAATTCGCGCTGTCCTCTTCGAAGGAGATCACGATGGCAGCGTTAGGGCCGCTTTCTTGGAAAAGTTTAAATTGGAGTGGGAGATACTTAGCAGCCTTCAACACGACAACATTGTACGGTATTACACTGTAATCCTGCCTCCTGCTCCAGAGACACCGATCATTGTCACTGAATTGTTAGAGCGCGACTTGGCTAAGTACCTTCGAGAATCGGAAAGTAAACCGAAAGTGCCCTTCTCGGAAGTGATCAAAATCTTGCTGGACGTTGCCGAAGCTTTGCATTACTTGCACTCCCGCAAAGAACCGATCGTACATCGTGATTTGGCAAGCAAAAATGTTCTTCTAACGAAATCGATGCATGCAAAGATTGCGGACTTGGGTTTAGCGAAAGCTTTCCCTCATGGTGCAATGTACGCTACAGCTATGCCTGGTACTCCCGTGTATGCAGCTCCAGAAACGTATCCTAAGAAGTTTGGCGGACGACACTGGGCTGATAAAGCAATATACACAGAGAAAATCGACATATTTTCCTTCGGAGCTTTAATGTTGGAAACGATTATTGGTCATCTACCGGAACGTGCTTTGCCTGACCCTGTTCTTCAAGGTAATGTTTCCATTCATTTCTTTGGAAAATGGGCTTATTTTGTAACAGCGTAGCGGGTTTAACTTGCTAATTACTCGGGCTTTCCAAAGGAAACGCCCGAGTTGAAATTTCGGCTTCGTTTTTTTTTTTCGTTCAGCCGCAGTTTGCAATTCTTTAATTAATACGCATGCGCGAAGATTTTACTGATGAGCGCATGGTGTAATGGCGGACGGAGAAGAGTTGGTCGAAACATTTTAACATCGAGCTACGGGAGGTCATCGTCGGAACTCATCTTCGTAAATATCTTCGTTTACTTGTCGGATATTGCGAAACTTCCGTCACAGGAAGTCACGCCAGGGTATCTAAATAACGTGAATAGTGAATCGACGCCGTCGTTAGAGACGTCTATACCTCAAGATATTTCGGTAGTCTAGAGTTCACAAAATGAAAAATATAGAACCTAATCTTCCAAATATTCCACATGTGATTTGTATCCAATTGGGTGCTTTTTTCATAACAACAGGAATATTAATTATCATGACAATAATATCTACCTAAATATCGATCTGCATACGGTATTTAGGCCTACATTCAACGGAACAATAGATAACGTTTTTATTAGGTATTAAACAAGCTTTTCATTTCTTCCCAAACATTTATTACACGTTTACACGGCAACATCCGTTGGAGGTCAACTGTGTCGTACATCTACCTACGGGAGGTACGTTCGCAAACATTTAGTGATTTACCGTGACAAGGTACATTTCACTTCAATTTCTACCAGAAAACAGTGATAATCACCATTTTTTATATAAACTAGCAATATCTGATATAGTTCCAAGCTTTTAACCTCTTCCAACAAAGTGATTATAGTAATAACCAAGCAATATCCACCTACTGGAGGTCAAATGTTTCGTACATCTACCTACAGGAGGTACTTTCGCAAACATTTATACAAGGTACATTTCGTACATTTTGTACTTTCAAAACAGATCATCGTTATTTTTCTATAAACTAACAATATCTGATATAGTTTCAAGGTTTTACCTTCTTCCAACACCGTGATTATATTAGTGACCTATAGCTAGCAGGAGCCACCTACTGGAGGTCAACCGTTTCGCACATCTACCTACGGGAGGTACTGCTCCGAACATTTTTATAGGATACGGTTAATATATTTACTACCTGAAAACACGGATAACCTGCAAATCCTTTTAAACTAGCTACATCTGATGTTATCCACAGCGTTTCAACCTTACATTACGACCATTTAGAAAAACAGCCCCAGGAAAATACCCACACTTATTGGTTAAAAATCGTGTTTCTATTTAAACAGTACAGTGTTTCTGTTTATCTAGTTTAGCCATCAAATCACTCAGTCTATTAGTATATGCGTGTTTTACTATTTCCTTTTCTTTTTTACTACGCATTTTAAATTACGAGCGCTGTTCTTGTCCTTCCCCTGTTGGCAGTCATACATAGCTGTCCCCAACAGCATAAAGGGCACACCGTCAAACTCTACCCTTCGTTCTTTGACTGGTTGTGGTTCTTCCCAGAAGATTTTCAGAGACTCTCCCCGAGCATCTGAAAAAAGGGAAATAAGTTAGGTGTTCATGTGGCAACACTATTGCTTTGCGAATTGAAAGCTGTTAAAACTGTGCTGTTCAAGTCGTCCACGGTGGTCGACCTATAGAAGGTGTCTGGGGAAGCCTGCCCTCCCCCCTCCCCGGCAAATCCCTTTTAGGCCTATGAAAGGGCCGAACTTAGACGGAAGTGTGGATTTGCCACCAGTCAAACACGGTTACCACCGTTTTCGTTGATATGCGACTTTGGAAAACAAAACACCCGCGGAAACGTTTTCAAAACTTCCGTCAATCGAGTCTTACGTGTTATCGACAGGTCGGATCGAAATCCACCAATCACAGACACTAGTGTGACCTTCAGCACCCAGACCTTCTTTACGTCATGCTAGCGGGCTGTGATTGGTGGATTTCGATCCGCTCTGTCGATTACATGTATGATTGTCGGAAATTTTGGAAACGTTTCCTCGGGTGTTTTGTTTCCGAAAGTCGCGTATCAACGAAAACGGTGGTAATTAGTGGCCGTCGTGACGTGACATTTTCTTTGCATTTTCAAGTCAGGAAATAAAGTCACATTCCCAGCTCAGTCTTTTTCCGGTCTTTTTAGTTCCGTAAAACTGGCAACTGAACTGTGTGGAAGAAAAAAATTACCCAACCCGTGAAAACTACCAAAGGGTCCTGAAAGAATTCGGAATCGCTCTTCGTGACGGCAAGCATGTATATATACGTAATTTTTAACCTCGCCGGTACTCAGGTCAAACTGTGTAGTGTCAGGTACAAGCTAGCTAAAATACAAAATCCTCCGTAATTGCCTTACTTTTTTCGACCAAAATCCTCTGGAGCTTTGAATAAAGCATACTTTGACGTCGTGTCCAATTCGTGATCACTTATTATTCTTTGAACTTTCTCGTAACTATCAACATAGCCGTAATTTTCCGAAAAAAAAATTCGAACTTTGCCGCCATTTTCACACAGCAAACGAGACAGGACAACATTCCGGTTAATGATTAATTTATATCAACATCCGGTGACATCGTGTCATCGTCGTAAGGGTCGTTACGCAACATCCGACGACGACCTCCCGTAGCTCGATGTTAAAATTTTTCGACCAGAAGAGTTTATGCGGTGGAAGATCAGCACAAATAGTGTGTATAATACGCTCAAACGGATACTAAATGTGCACACAGCGTTCGCGGTAGACTCACACTCAAAGATGAGGAGCGCTTTCGGAACGGGTTGGTCCGCAAACCTTACGAGAGATCTCTTTATGAGCGAACATTTATGAGTGAACCTTTCATCGAGGAA
Source organism: Platygyra sinensis (assembly GCA_019787425.1). Taxonomy (NCBI): domain Eukaryota; kingdom Metazoa; phylum Cnidaria; class Anthozoa; order Scleractinia; family Merulinidae; genus Platygyra; species Platygyra sinensis. Next base: position 6,697 of record JAHPZR010005235.1, read on the forward strand.
CATGCTATATCAACTGAGCAAAATTATCTTATGTTAATCGAGAGTAGCATAAACTAAAATCGTGTCTGTAGACGCGATCGTGTACCAAGCAGAATACCAATACGATGTTTGAAAAGTCTAAGGAACAAAAGCAGAAAGGTCAGAGAATTTGTGTATGCACGTATTCTTTCGTGTATACCCATGTCATCTACATTGTACTGTTATGTAAATGCTAAAAATATATTTAGGAAAACGAAGTTTAACCTAGGCTATTGATCAAATATTGTTCGTCTGAATTCTTTTTGAAAGCGTTGAGCTCACTCGTTTTTCCGATGTTTATTCCGAAATGAACATTTCATCAGTGGCGTGTAACTTAACACTCCGGAAAGTACTTCCCAAGTAGACTCTGTGACCCCCTTTCCGGTCACCCCGCGCTTAGGTTTGCTTCCGATAAACACTCCATTTTGCTTGCAATTAACCCAACCCGGAAAAAAATGTCTTCACACTACATAACAAATATGTTTTCTGCTTACTGTACACATAAGTAGTAACCCAGCATCTCCAGCATACCGAGACAAAAACAGTTACAAGATAAACTCATAATTACACTGAAAAAAGCCTTACCGAAGTACGTGCAACAAAAACAATGTTTATCTCCAACTCAAAGCCCGAGTGAACGCAAAATATGCGTCTAGTTGTATTGAGAAACCGCAGCAATGTGTTATAATATTACGATTTGCTTTTGTTGGCAATACCGATGTCACGCAATAAACTAGAAAGTCGCCGCAACTGACATACGCAGCCCTTTCGTAATGCGTCAGTAAATTCCCGCAGTGCCTCCCCCCCCCCCCCGGGCTATCCCCCGGCATTAGCATTTTTTTAGAAAAATTGGCAAAATTCCCCGGGGTGGGGACCACATAGGCTGTCTAAATGCCCCGAGATGGGGACGAGAAAGAGGGCAAATGCCGCCCCCAGGATCGTCGCCTTCAAGACTTGCAACACTTCTGCAGTTTTTTATTAACCAGTGAATAAAACGGTCAACTGTTCAGTATTTTAATGCAATGGTGTTAAAGACTTCAAGAACAACAGTACGTGCTATTTTATTCTGATTATATTTATTTCTTTTATTATATGGAGGATAGTGTTTTAACTGGGAACTAAACCACTCGTAGATTCCTTACGCCACTTCATCAGTGGACCCGAGTGGCATATTTTCCGTATGTCACCTTTGTGAGTGTCCTATCGTTCGATGACTCACGATTCCCGCCTTTTGCTTTAGTCTCCATATAATAAAAAGAACATTACACGTTGGCTCGAAGAATGAATTTTATGTTCTCGTGGCAAGAACAATATCTCACTCGTTCGCTTCGCTCACTCGTGAGATATTGTTCCTGCCACTCGAACATAAAATTCTTATCTTTTCGCCACCGTGTAATATCCTCTATATATTTTGTTTTTAACATAATTTTCATAACTTTTTTTTATATTTTTGTTTTTCACCCTGTTTTGCTGTAAAGATCAAGACATTTCAAATGATGATGCATCACATTTAAGCTCTCAGATCTGTGTTCGAAGATCGCATCATTTGAATTCGCAACCTTCAGTATTTTAATTCCACTTTCATGAATTTAAAAATTGTTAGGCTGGTTTTAAATGCGAAACGCGAAATAGTCGTTCACGCAGCGTTCACGTCAGTGATTGTTATTTGTGATAAACAAAATATAGTTCACCTTGTCGCTTATATTTATTGCTTACAAGAAGTGAAGAAATATCTAAAATTGAGAAAACATACTTTAAAACATCAACAGTTTTTCTAGTCCCTGACGGACAAGCCAGTCTTTGACAAAGGTTCTCGGCGTTCTTCCTGATAAACTCATCCCGATCGTTCGAAAATACGTATGTGTCAAATGCCCGGTGTCGCCCCGGGGTATGCTAATGCCCAAGCCCCCGGGCCGCGATAAAATTTGCTAATGCTCCACGGTTGCCGGGGGGGGGGGGGGTGTTACTTGCCCTGCTGGTTTTTCTTCCTACTGCATTTTTTTCTTTATCAAATGCCAGTGCCCCTGGGCCCCTCTCCTAGATCTGCCACTGATCTCGGTATCGGGAAGTATCTGGAATGTGCATTTTGGTCAGCAACGTAGTAGAATATTTAGAAGAAAAGTTTTCAACATTGTTATTTTTCATTTGTAATAGTATTACATTCATTTCATTGTTTTATTCCCTGTTTTATTTTATTTAATTTTGGCAAATTTTGGGCTCCTCTCAGGTCCTCTCAGGTACAAACTGGAGAATCATTGTTTCTCTGCCTAAATTTTTAGGAGTATCTCCTTTAGATCAACATCTCATCATCATCATCATCATCATAAGCTAAATATTTATACACGGTATCAAATTCATACAAAAATATGCTTTTTCCATGGAGCCGTGTGTAACTTAAATATACAAATAACTATTCATAAAGTAATGTAATACAAGCGCTATTTCTACTAATGCAACTTATTCAACTTACACTATTATTAATTCTAACACTAATACCAATAGCAATACTAAAAAAAAAATTAATACTACAACTTATCATATAATAAAAAGCTATTAAATCCTAACTTCTTCTTACAATAATTGGTATATTAGCAAGTAGACAGGTTGATAATTAACTAAGGAATGTTATCTTTATGTGACACCAGAATCCAGAAAAGACATTTACATTAATTTTTTTTCGTTTCTTATGAAAACCGTGTATTCTATATGACACCCTCAGTTAGCTAACTGTTAAAAACAAATTCAACAAATTTCAAACTTCTTTGAGAGCTTAGGGTTAGGTGATAGATCGTGAGTAAAGGCCCGGCTTCGTTTATCTGAATGCTTGGCGGAAAAAGGGCGTTAGGTATTTTCATCAAAAGTGAACTTTCTCAAAAACGCTCCAGATTTCGCATGCAGTTTTGTTTAGGTATGTTAAGCAATGTCCCGTAGTTTTTTCCGCTTACGTTTGCTTCGTTTTTGAGATATTACGTAATTTTATGCAAAAAAAAAAAAAAAACACTCGGTCTTTCCTAGCGGGGAGCCTTTTTTTGCATTCCTTATTTTTCGAAAACGAAGAGCAACCCAGCGAAAAAAAATTCAGAGTAATGGTTTTCAGGTAAAAAAAGCCCTCATGCCAAAATTCAGCTATTTTTTAGACGTTCTTGCTCGCGGCCTTTTATTTGCTCCCATTATGCTCCTTTGTTTGCCAGGCTTCAACAGATTCAAACCAACTTGACTTTTATTTTAGATGGGGAGATTGTCCCAGAGTACATAAGACGAAGCGAGGACCTGGAGGAAATGGGCCCTGATCACCCCTCTCCACAATCTTGTTTGCCAGTGCTTTGAGAACATTCCCGAGAAAAGACCTAGCGCTGCCGAAATCATAGAGACCCTGCTCAAATTCAGCAAGGGAATGGAAGGAAAATCGTCTGGTAGCCCTCCAAGAGATAAAGTTGGTACCATGCCACACGTCCATTACGATCATAAGTTCAAGGTTGTAGTTCTGGGGGGAATCTGGTGTTGGGAAGACGTCCATTGTTGCTCGTTTCAAAGATGTAAATAAACAGTTCTCTGAGATACCACTCCCTAGCACCAATCAATCAGAAGAGCACTTTCAGCGGTTGCATTTTCGAGATAAGTCAGTCCATCTTCATCTGATCGATGTGGGCGGGCATAAGTTCACAAAGGCGGCCAGCTTTGTTCCGCAGATATTTCGCCGCGTCCGCGGAGCTGTCCCTTGTGTTCGACCTTACCTCTCAAGTTTCTTTCTTGGAAGTGCAGACGTGGCTGAATGTCCGTGAAGGAATTGTGCAGTGAAGAAGTAGCTCTTGTTCTAGTTGGAAACAAAAGCGATGAGCCAGAGAGGTGGGTTGATGAGAGACAGGTGCAAGACTTCGCTAAGAAGAAGGGTATGTTTTACATGGAAGCCAGCGCTAAAACACGAGAGAACGTCGATGAATTATTTTCTGTTCTCGTGGATTTAATGATTGAGCGCGAAAAACGAAAGGAATCTGCACTTGATACAAGCTCTCTTATGGAGTCACTTTTGGTGAGCGGGGAGAAGTCTCCTATTGCTGAACGATATCTTACCCCTCGCCGTGACGCCCTTGATCCAGAAACTGTCCTGCTCGAAGATCCTAAAGACAAACCCACAGCATCCGGAGATCAACCTGAGAAGAAAGGCAAATCTTGGTGCTGTCTGGTGGCATGACCATCTAAACAACATTAAATATAAACTTCTGTGGGTATAAAGAAAGCTTGAGCAATGCCAACATTAGCCTTCTTTAAGAGTTAAATTCAAATTTTTTTACTAGCATCTCTGACCTTCTCATGTAGTAGTTCCCCCTCCCCCTAGATTCCAGTTGTCTAACAGGAAGTGACCCTGAGTGACAGAGTGAAGGAGTGATGGAGTGAAATCATCCCCGAACACTATGACATGGAAAATATAAATATTTCCAATTTAAAAATAGAGATTGTTTCAGTCTAGTAGTAGCTTTATTTAGAGTGAAGCATGCAGCTGTTATTAATTTAGATATAGAAAGAAAAATTATATACAGTACACCCCAAGCGTACCTTGTTCAGATAATCTTGTTCCAGAGCTTTATCTCGAATTTTATCTGAACGTGACCTTCTTAGGGGTTTCAGATTTCCCAACAATAATTTTCCAGATAATCCAACAAGAGTTTTGAGCTGGGGAAATGTGTTTACCTTCCTCTCTTGCAACCCTGCAATTTTTTTTTGTATTAGCATTGAATCTACGTTACCCAAGCCCTTCAAACTTAAAGGGGCTCAGCCACGTTTGAAAAGCTTAGCTAAACTTTTCAAATTCGTTGTTTGCAATCCGTGTCAATCTTCTCCATCCTTAACCATCCTTGTTCCTTAATGCTTTATTTTTATCTCTTTGATGTTTTTTTCTATCTTTATAAAGTGTTATTTTTAGGTTTCCTTTAATTTAACGGTTATTTTTTTCGATGTTCAAAATAACTCAAGATGCCGTGACTGAGCCCCCTTTAAACGTTTTGAACGAGGTGCCTTTTTAGCTTTGAGTAGATATGATTAAGCTCTTATAAGCTTAGGGCGAAAAACCTAAAAAGGATGATATGCAAAAAGTACGTAATGTCATCATGTTTACGGTATAATATGTAAGATCATAGTTAATAGTCAGAGGGGACTGATATGAAGCCCCGCAAACATCAAAGAAGCAAACAAAGAAGCCAAGATTTATGTTGGAAGGTCCATGACAGTGCACAATCTTTTGTTTTGCTTTTATACACTATGCATGAATTACGTGACCAACACGTTTCTATTGGTTAGTTCCTCAGTACGAAGTAACAGATATTGCACCGTTTTTAACCCTTTGGTGACGGACCTGACAAATAGACCTCTTTAGCTTGGGCGGGTTGTTTTCCCATTGTAGACCACGTGCTATTCTCTGGAGAATTTCTCTTTTATTCACCGTAAAATTATTCAGTCATATTCATGCGACTATTTAAAAGTTTGAAAGCAAGAATTCTCAAGAGTATCATCACGTGGTCTACAATGGGAAAACAAACCGCCCAAGCTAAAGAGGTCTATATCGTTCCAATTCGAACGATGACGTATATGCTGCTTAAGCAATTTAATATTGGTCCAATATTAGCCTATGGGCTTCACCAATCTGAAAGTTTTCAACCATAATTTTGACAATTTTCAAGATATTTTACTCAAATTTTCAGAGGAGTTGTATTATGCATTATACACTTGAGCTTTCTTTTCCACAGTTTTAAATAAAATGCAAAGAAAGACATAAATTAGACATTTTCTTTCAAAAAAATGGTGTTGCGTTACATTTTAATGGGAATTAATTACCGCTGATTGACTAGCCTGCGAGCAGGCTCACTTGTTTTGGTAGGGTATCACGGTCAAGGCGACAAAGAACCGAGAACCGGCGAACCCGGCGAGAAGAATGAGGCGCCCCATTCTTCTCGCCAGCTCCTTTGCCCGCGATACCCTACCCAAACAAGTAAGCCTGCTCGCAGGCTACTGATTGACTAATCAATACCAATAAAAGTAAACTAATGACATATTCTTGGATGTCCACTTATTTAGCTTCAAAATGAAATATTGCGCGGCAAAATTGGTTAAACGCAAAAGAATGGTCCAATTTTAGAGTGAAACAAGTCAAAAAGGGCCTTTTTGCGGTCAGTCACCAAAGGGTTAAGGCCAAAAAAGCTGAGAGAACAAAAGAACTTTATCGAGTTTCATAACCATTCCCTCTATAACTATGGTAAGATGGACGTTCTCTTTTCAACCATCGTAGGATAATTTGTTGGCTATGTCTTCTATCAATTCCTTAACTTAAATTTCAATTTTCAATTTAAACTCAACTTAAACTTTCAATTTGCCACGTAAAATTGCAGTTGTATTAAACATTAACATAAAACGCGTAACAATAATACTTCAAATTCCTTCGAATGCGATTCGCGAGTTCGTTCTTGCGCTCCCTGCTAAAGCGTTCAAGCAAGCACGATCTTTATCTAAGAACATGTGACAAAAATTAAAAGCACTGACTACAAACAGGAAATGGCTGCATTCATATAAACGCCATCTTTTTATATGGTAGAGAGGCCTAGGTCTGTAACTATATTATATTGGCTGAGAATATAAATGGCGCGCGCCGCCAAATTGAATTGTCAAAGAGAACGCCTCTTTCTCTCGATTTCTCTGTTATGTAACCCTTTGTGCTGATTGTGCTTTCGTTGAAATATAAGTTATTAACGGCAAGAGAAATATCCTTCGGAAAAGCTGAATAAACCAAAGGACCATTTACTAGTTTATATCGGTAAAGGTTGTTTGACTGTTTGCGTACCCTGGTGTATTTAACTGGTTTTCTAAGCAAACAAAAGCCATTGATATATGAGAAAAGCTTGACAATATGAATAAAGAGAGTAGTTTAAACACTTGCCGATGGTTTTTCCCCACTTTCTTGTCCATTGCTCGAGTATACTTAGCCTAAGCCGCCGGAAGTATCCTGATTTTCTCATCCATTTTCCTTTTGGTTTCGCAGAATCTTAAGTGATCACAGGGTTCGTACAGGTCATGGAAAACCTGGAAAGTCATGGAATTTTACAATTTCATTTTCCAGGCCTGGAAAGTCCTGAAATTTAGGTGTAGGTCATGGAAAGTCATGGAAAATCAGTATGTTTTCTGTGAATGAAAGGCATTAAGATCCAAAGTTGAAAAATTAACTGGCAAGTCCAAAAATCAAATGTAATTTCAGCTGAATAAATGATTGTTTTGACACTACTGCCGGAGGGAAATAGCTTAACTTAGGTCATGGAATATTTCAAAAAGTCATGGAAAAAGTCATGGAAAGTCATGGGATTTTGACAGGTCATAAGTGTACGAACCATGGATCACCTTGTTGCCACACACGGAAGCAACTTGCTAGTTCCCAGTCTAAGTCGGCTCGAAAGGAGGAACTATGGGTGCTTTGCATTATGCCAAGATTTCGAAAATTTCGGTCGGAATTCAAATGGAAAGCTCGGTTTCAGTTTCTTCTGACCGGAATTCGGGATCACCTCTGGAGGTGGTCCACATATTTCGTTCGGAATATTCCGACCGAATTTCGCCGTTCCATTTTTGACAAACCGGTTCTTTGCCCTAATTAGGGAATTCGGTAAAAGAATTTAAAATGACAACAGCAATTTCTATTGGTTGGCCCGATTTAATCGGAAAATGTCGTTCCAATTTTCCTCAGGTGTTCCCACTGATCTCTGACCGGTCAGTTTGGCATATTAAATGGAAAGCACCCTATGGGTCCTTACCATTATGCCAAACCGACCGGTCAGAGAACGCGCGAGGAAAACTGAATGACATTTCCGATCAAACCGAGCCAGCCAATAGGAATGTCATTTTTGGTTCTTTTTCCGAATTCCCTAATAGGGGCAAAGAACCGGTTTGTCAAAAAATGGAAGGGCGAAATTCGTTCGGCGATCGAAATAAGTCAGTGGACCACCTCCAGAGGTGATACCGAATATTCCGGTCAGAAGAAACCGAAACGGACCTCCCATTTAAATTCTGACTTCAAGTATAGCACTTGACCCTCAGTCGGGAAAAATCGTTCGAACAAGTCAAACCACTCCGTGTTAGACTCTAAAGATTGTTATTATTATTATTATTATTATTTATTATTATTATTATTATTATTATTATTATTATTTTAAAATTATTATTATTATTATTATTATTATTATTATTATTACTATTTATGTAAATACAAATTTTATTTATTTTACATAATCAGTAAAAATACACATTGAAAACGAAATTAAGAAGTCAAAAAAAAAACAAGTAGTATACTTATACAATTTTGATGAATAAAATGCCTCCATCCTATTATAATTACTTTACATGGTGAGTGATGTTTGTTCCTTTTTTTGTTGAAGCCATTGAAAATCTGGACAAATTCAAACTGTAAGAATCCGAAAAATCTAAAAATACCTAAAAAACTATCTAGAAAAGCGGAAGGCGGATATACGATTCGGCTAAGCAACACTAAACAATGTCAATGGCTCCTTCTGCAGCTGCGATTTCAATATCGCAGTTGTTGTAGTCAAACGCAGTATGGCGCTTCACCTGCGATCCTCGAAGGCAAACCAGGGCCGACCTAAGGAGGGCAAAGGATGTCATTGCTTGAATCCAGGAAATTGTTTGCGAGTAATGTTCTCCTTTCTTGGTGGCTATCAGCTCAGCCAGTCGACTATGGTAACTTATGCATTCCTTCCCCACCCCTCCAGTAGTTGTAAATACAAGCGGCGTGAGCGAACCATGCTTAACATCCAGCACTCTCCTCGAGTACAACCGCTTCTTGTCGTTTTCATGGATGCAATAGATCTGCTGTGGCTCCTGATCCCTGTAAGACTCGGCATTAGGGTGGCAAACCCTCACATCGAAGAATGCTGAGCTCTGAGGATCCGGCGATCCCAGAAGCCCCGCGCCCGAATGTCCAGTCGTGCGTCTTGTGCTCTACTGGACCCTCTACTGAGCTGTTCTTCGGTGATGTCTTGGAGAACTGGCTCGACCTCGACATCGCTACACACTCTACTCAAAAGATCGGCCTCGAGGTTTCTCAACTCGTTATGATGTTTGATTACAAAGCCCCTCTGACTATTAACTATGATCTTACATATTATCCCGTAAACATGTGACATTACGTACTTTTTGCATTATCATCCTTTTTAGGTTTTTCGCCCTAAGCTTATAAGAGCTTAATCATATCTACTCAAAGCTCCAAAGGCCACCTCGTCAAACGTTTAAAAGGGCTCAGTCACGGCATCTTGAGTTATTTGAACATCGAAAAAAATAACCGTTAAATTAAAGGAACCTAAAATAACACTTTATAAAAGATAGAAAACATCAAAGAGATAAAAATAAAAGCATTAAGGAACACAAGGATTGGTTAAGGATGGAGAGATTGACCGGATTGCAAACAACGAATTTGAAAAGTTTAGCTAAGCTTTTCAACGTGGCTGAGCCCTTTAAGTTTGTTCAAGGCTTGGGTAACGTAGATTCAATGCTAATACAAAAAAAAATTGCAGGGGGTTGCAAGAGAGGAAGGTAAACACATTTCCCCAGCTCAAACTCTTGTTGGATTATCTGGATAAATATAGTTGTTGGGAAATCTGAAACCCCTAAGAATGTCACGTTCAGATAAAATTCGAGATAAAGCTCTGGAACAAGATTATCTGAACAAGGTACGCTTGGGGTGTACTGTATATAATTTTTCTTTCTATATCTAAATTAATAACAGCTGCATGCTTTCACTCTAAATAAAGCTACTACTAGACTGAACAATCTCTATTTTGTTAAATTGGAAATATTATATATTTTCCATGTCATAGTGTTCGGGGATGATTTCACTCCATCACTCCTTCACTCTCGTCACTCAGGTCACTTCCTGTTAGACAACTGGAAGTCTAGGGGGAGGGGGACACTAATACATGAGAAGGTCAGAGATGCTAGTAAAAAAATTTGAATTTAACTCTTAAAGAAGGCTAATGTTGGCATTGCTTCAAGCTTTCTTTATACCCACAGAAGTTTATATATTTTAATGTTGTTTAGATGGTCATGCCACCAGACAGCACTCAAGATTTGCCTTTTCTTCTCAGGTTGAGTCTCCGGATGCTGTGTGGTTTGTCTGTTAGGATCTTCGAAGCAGGGACAGTTTCTGGATCAAGGGCGTCACGGCGAGGGGTAAGATATCGTTACAGCAATAGGAGGACTTCTCCCCGCTCACCAAAAGTGACTCCATAAGAGAGCTTGTATCAAAGTGCAGATTCCTTTCGTTTTTTCGCGCTTCAATCATTAAATCCACGAGAACAGAAAATAATTCATCGACGTTCTCTCGTGTTTTAGCGCTGGCCTTCCATGTCAAAACATACCCTTCTTCTTAGCGAAGTCTTGCACCCTGTCTCTCATCAACCCACCTCTCTGGCTCATCGCTTTTTGTTTCCAACTAGAACAAGAAGCTACTTCTCTCACTGCACAATTCCTTCACGACATTCAGCACCGTCTGCACTTCCAAGAAAGAAACTTGAGAGGTAAGGTCTGAACACAAGGACAGCTCCGCGGACGCGGCGAAATATCTGCGGAACCAAAGCTGGCCCGCCTTTTGAACTATGCCCGCCCACATCGATCAGATGAGATGGACTGACTTATCTCGAAAATGCAACCGCGAAGAGTGCTCTTTGATTGATGTGGTGCTCAGGGAGTGTGTATTCTCAGAGAACTGTTTATTTACATCTTTGAAACGAGCAACAATGGACGTCTTCCCAACACCAGATTCCCCCACAGAACTACAACCTTGAAACTTATGATCGTAATGGACGTGTGGCATGGTACCAACTTTATCTCTTGGAGGGCTACCAGACGATTTTCCTTCCATTCCCTTGCTGAATTTGAGCAGGGTCTCTATGATTTCGGCAGCGCTAGGGTCTTTTCTCGGGAATGTTCTCAAAGCACTGGCAAA
>JAHPZR010005236.1:0-11599 GCA_019787425.1 Platygyra sinensis
TTCAAATCCGTCCAGAAATCTGGAAGAATAAATCAAAAAAGCGGGGTTTTCCTATTTTTGACCGGTTTAGAGCATTGAGCGCGACTCTTGCGTAGCAGATCACAGTCACCCCATTTTTTTTATTCCCGTGAAATTCACGCCATTTGACGACAGAACTGACGATTAATTTTGCGTGCGAATCGCGTGACGAATTTCGCATGGGCGATAGAAAATTGAACGGTTGTCGGCAGAGGCTACCTTTCGCACGACAGCTCACACAGCGTAAATGTAGTTTCTCCTCGCAGGGTATGTAACGAACTTTGCAGATAAAGCAAAAACTTCAAGAAGTTCAGTTGCATGTAATACAAAAGTCGTGATGTTTTTATCACTAGATAGGACCGCAGATACATCGTCTTGTTGGCTAACTCGTATAGGCTCAACGATAATCATCGAAGCACCAAGTAATTGAGACCTTTGCGTGCATGATGGCAGTCTTGTATAACCCCTACGTCAAAGCAAGGGTATTTTATAGTTATTTTCGCTTTATTTAAATCTAAGTGGAATATGAAATATTATTTAAAATGGATTAGTACCTCTATAATGTAGTACTGCCGCTAATTCGACTTAAGCGAGCAGTTAGCCGTAAGAGCGATCTTTGACATTTTCCAACAAAATTCGCGTGAAAAGAGTTTCTTGTGCCAATCAATAAACTTTTGTTTTTCGTTTAGGAGGGTATAGACTGTTCAAATCTGTAATTAGATAAAAAATAAACAACCGCACTTTCAAGAAAACGCACTTCGAAAATCGCCCAAAATCGCTGTCCTGTAACAGTCACGCAACATACCTGGATTTAAACCCTTGTGAAAAATTACCGTTACACTAAAAAGTTGATTTTATGCATTCAAAACGTTCATTTTAAGGTACTTTAACTGCAGAAAAAAAATCTGTGCAGTAATTCCTTAGAGGAAAATTGTTTTAGACCGAGCAAATTGGCATTTGTTTTGGTGGTTTTTAGGGCTTCCCTTGGCCGAAAACTAGGGGGGTGGTCAATCTCGGGAGTGAAACGCCGGGAAATCTTCTTAATGTCACCAAAGTTAATCTTATCAGCTTGATTTTAAATGGTGAAAAAATAAAGGAAATCGGTTGACCCCGATCTTTTGGCCTTGCCCGGTTTTCTCTGACAATGACTCTTAATATGAAAAAGCTAATTGAAAATCTATGTTTGCGTTTCACTCCGAGCAAATATTTCAATTTTGAAAAAAGATTAGTTTTGTTTTCGCACGAATGAAACACCCACAAATATTAACTTGGACAAAATTGCAACATTTATTGACCCGCAAAAATTTATTGCTACAGAGAGTGACATTAATGTACCTTACTTGCACTCTAAGATCAAGTAAAACAGCGTGGATACTCTATTCCTTAACCGTCACCAGAAACGTTAGGTACGTTTCGTATTATAAAGAAAACTGTTAGGCGAATTTCTACATCTAAGCATTAAGTACATACATCTAGTCAAGCAGTTATTAAACACTTCCACTTCCCTTCCTCTCCCAAGATCCATTAAACGATTAACAACTGAAGGGGTCCCTTCGTTGATCACTGGTTGCTTTGCGTGACAAGGAGAGGAAGGATCAGATCACATTAAAGACAACAAATCACAGAAACACAGTGAACCCTATATCTAATGTAGTTACAAGTATATCTTAAACAGTGTCTACATACACGCCGACGGCCCCAAAACCAGCCTGAATAATAGCATCTTCTAGCGTAAATGTAGGAACAATATCTTCGGTATTCCCATTGATAAATTAGGCGATAGTAACCACCTCTTCTCGAACAGTAGTCACGTCTGAATCGGTCGGCATACGAGCAAAAACGGCTTCCGATGGACCGCTTGGTCCGCTTTAGGCCTGAAAAAAAAAAATTGATCAAAGTTGTTACTAAAATATTCGTTTGATTGTAATCCCAAGATTTGGACTATGTTAATAATAGGGATTCTCGGTAGGTAATGTTTGCAACAGAAGAGAACCAAAAATCTGTCATGCTGTGTTAATAAGGCCCTTATTATACCACAAATTATTTGGTCGTTGGCACACTATCGATAGGTATACATAGTAACAGGGAAGGTTAATAGACCATCTTACAGTTGTCTGCTTAGTGACCTGGTCTCTGAATGGCAGCGAGGCTGGAGTTGACCTTGTTTTGATACAGACCTTGCTGTTTTTATTGTGCAAATCATGTTGTTCTTATGCTAACTAGTTTGCATTTACATGAGAAAAGCAAGTGTATCAAAGCAAGGTCACCTCGCTTGCAGTCATGGCCAGGTAACTAATCACACAACTGTAAAATGGCCTATTGTGTGTGTTTTTTTTTAGTACCGTAGAATTCCGCAAGTAACGGTCCCCCCGCAAGTAACGGCTACCCCAAAGTAACGTTAATTTTTTGCCCTCCTATTAAATCCCGAAAGTAACGGTCCCCCCGAAATTAACGGTGTAAGGAGAAGGACTTCAAAAAGTTTTTCTTAGTTTGCTAGCCTGAGAAACAGCTCGGTTAACCCAAATAGCACTAACAAGAGAGCGGTTATCAGTCGATAATTGAAAGCGTGTAACCTTACAGTAATTTCAATTTAGTATCACCCCTACTAGTGGCTACGCTACTAGAGGACTAATAATAATAGTCCTCGAGTAGAGAAATTCGCCGGTTTTTCTCTCGTTTTATTCCCAAATAAATATTTCTTCAACTTGCATTTGCTAACCTGTCCGACTAGTTGCGTAATACTAAAACAATTAGGCGGTGAGGTGAGGTTAAATCTCGATAACATAGCAAAACATGACATCACAATAACACATATTGTGTTTTGCTATTACTTGATATCATAGTGTATCAATGTTTTCTTACCAGACTCTTCGGACTCTGTTGAGTTTTCCTGAGAGTTTTCTTCTATTTCGATTTCGTAGATTGGATAAGAACCACAGAATTCCGAAATCTTCCGAGGTAATGCTGTGGTGTTTAATATACGACCCACCACTCTCCACTCAGAGCTTTCCGTTATTTCTTCATCGGGTTGGGATTCCTCTGAGACCTAGAATAAACATTTTTCATCTCTGAAGATTGATCAAATGCGCCTTACAAACTATGTAGATAAAATAATAAAGAAAAGAAAAATATCAAAAGCTATTCATTATAAGCAACTCTAAATAGCTGAATATCTTCAATTTAGAATTAGAATTAGATTTTTATATAACCATATCCTCCTCCGTGAATCCTTTTCTCTCTTTAGCTATATAAGTTTTGCTGTTGGCGTTTTGTGTCAGCCTCTAAGGCTCTGTCGTCCATTATTATATCAGGTGAAACCGAAGAAACTGGCTTACCCCGCACTTCTGTTCTTGCGAGGCTAGCCAAGTTGTCTGGAAGGTTTTTTTTCTGGATCATTCATAAAATTTAACAGTCAGCTATATACTAGCCCTTCACTGATCGTTACACCAGTCACTGGAATTAGATTAAAACTGGAATAGAGCAATCGATATTGCCATGGAAACGTTAAACAGAAAAAATCGAAGCTGATAAAGCGTCAATTTTGCGCCTGCCAGATCTGCCATCTGTAAAAGAGCCAACACCCGGAAGACAAGATATATTATGGATTATGCGTTCCCGGAAACCACAAAAAAAAAACAAACAAACACCGCAGAATGTCACCGATCAACTGTATAACTCACAAGCGGTTTGGAAGAAACGTTCAGTTAGAAGGGCTCGTGAACGTACGATTAGACTGCGAGCAGTCTCTCTTTTGCTCGAAAATCCGTAGGGAAACACGGAAGGAAGAACTCGAAACAACATCTGCGTGCCAGCGTCATATGCGAAGCCGCGAGCCGTACGTAGCGCGGGCGTCGGAAGACGCCCACGCTACTCGCGGCTCGCGGCTTCTCCACTCGCCGCTCGTATGTCACCCATGCCGTCACGCTCATTTTCCCTACGGATTTTCGAGCAAAAGAGAGACTGCTCGCAGTCTAACGTACGATAAAAAAAATGAACTGACTAAAGGTGAAAATCAAATAGGGACGAATTAACAGAGAAGTCTGAAAATCGACTCCATTTCTTGCAGAATTAAAAATAACAGATTTTGCGTGAAAATTAGGTTACGCACTTCTCTCACTAAGAGTTACGCAGACATTTGCTTCCTTGATGATGTGAAAGCAAAGCAGACAACATCCACCCTCATATGTGGCGTGTAGTGGAAATGTATTCCCATTTTTCACGTGAAAGGTATTTCTCACTAATTTTAAGCTCTTCACAAACGGATTCGCAATTAGCCTCAAGGTGAACTCAACTACAGAGCCTTGGGTTGCGTGCGGCTAAATGGACTTGCAAGTTTCTACGCAAGTTGAAAAAACACCCATTTCAAGGCTACTGACCCTTTCCCGCGCGGCTTAATTCCTGTCACTGGCTAATAGGTTGCTAAACAACTTGGGTTGGGTGGCCAAACGGTGAGAAAGCTTCGGTCGACTTGCGTGCAAATTTGATTTCGACCAAAGTGAGCGCCAGTAATCGCCAGTTATCGCAAGTACCCGCATGTCCAGGCCATACGAAGTCGCAAGTAGACCCAATTTTCAAACTTGCGTCTTCTTGCAAGGCCAGGGTTTTAGGAAGTTTTTGAGACGCGGACGGCAACCAGAAGAGAACATTTCGCATGCTAGGACCGTATTGTCCCGGCCCCCGGCGCAGATTTTTATACTACTCATCTCTAATGGAGAAAAGATACTTAGCAATGTAAATGTAGTTGTATGAGGGCAAGATTAAAGTGAAACTAGCTCATTTCCGGTTGCCGTTTGCGTCTCAAAAACGCGCGTGCTTAAGCTCCCTAATGTCAACACGAACGGTTGTTTAAGACAGTAATTAAAATTGCGCAAAATCGTTGGTCGGGCTTCTTCAGCAAAATTCAGTTTCTTTGTGAATGGCGAAACAACTTTCCCCATTCCACGGGAATTTCATTGAATTTTTGAAGTTACCTGTTCCATTTCTTGTTTCACTTCTGCTGGTGAAGGGAAAGATGGGTCCAGATTTGACACGTAACAAACGTTATTGTCTTCGTCAAGACGAGCTGTTAAACCCTGTGAAGACAAAGAAGGGATTTTCTAAACTTCTTGACTTGCTTTGAGTCAAGTCAATAATAGCTTACTCTTTCAAAAAAGAATTTAAACTCTTCGATCATGAAGATCGTGATTGACCGTTTTTATACTGGAGGAGGCGTTATCCGTCAATACGGATGATGCGTCCGCGCCGTTTTTCTACTCAAGACGCATTATCCGTCTCGATGAATTATCCTTCAA
Organism: Platygyra sinensis; assembly: GCA_019787425.1. Lineage (NCBI taxonomy): Eukaryota > Metazoa > Cnidaria > Anthozoa > Scleractinia > Merulinidae > Platygyra > Platygyra sinensis. Next base: position 5,310 of record JAHPZR010005236.1, read on the forward strand.
AATTGGTCTTAACTGACAACGCACTACGAGAGAGAGTCGCATAACCAGACGAACTACAAATGTTTACCCAAGTTCGCACAAGCGGATAATGCTTCTTTAGTTTAAAAACGGCCATTACAGAATGAAACTTTCTCATATTTACAGAGTGAAGCTTACAGAAAAATTAAAAAGCTCTAATTGAACTACCGCTATGTAGTTTAAAGATTATTTCCAGTCCGTACTGCACTTTCTCGAGAGTTTGTTTACGTTTGGTAAGACGTGACAACATGTAACATTTCGCAACTACCTACAGGAAGTAAATTCAACTTTCATGGATGCGAAGCTTTTTTGCTTCGTTCTTTCTGAAGTTCTCATAAGACATTATTAATTCCGAAATTTTTTAAAGATGCGATTAATTAGTAGTTGGACCTCGTGTCGTGCAATTCAGGGAGTAATCGTTATTTCAAACCAGCCTCTCGCTTCGTGCGCGTCTCGCTTCGTAATCATGTTATTACAGCTTTAGAAAGGTAAAGTGAGTAATGTTTTCAGGTCTTGATGCAAACGCGAGTTGAAAAACTAACAATGGGGCATTCCTAGCTGGCGTTTGTTTTCAGCATGTTCTTAGAGTTTTCCTCAAATGCAACCTCGATGTTCGTGTCACGTGAGAACAGTTCTTCTAAAAGATAGAGTCTACATCTTTGCAGCTACGATATTGTGATACGGAACATAAGCTGGTCAAGATCAATAATTAATCAGCGATATTGAAATGAACAAAATTTTGGAAAAACTAAACTTGTTGAAGTTAACCTAATAAGCAGAAACTTTTTTCTATTTCTCTTTCTTGTGAATCCTGGTAAAAAGCGATGACGGTCTGTTTTGTGCGCTATCGCATCATAAAATATCATAGCCGTACACTTTAATCCCCTTCATACTGGACTACAGCATTATTCTCCTAAAATTGTTTTCATTTTATAGTTTTTACGCCCACAAAATTGATTTCTTAATGTTGCAATGACGTGCGTTAGCTTAGTTAAGTTCTGCCCTGTGGGGATACTAAATCCCCGTCTTAAACCTAGCCATTGGCCGGCGATGACAAGTCCGGTTGGACATAAAATGAGCCGCGCAAGATACATCGCTTACTCACGAAAAAGTTTGGACTTAAAAATTAACTTTCATTTCGGACAGATTTTGGTCAAAATCTGGACAGTTGCTGATACAAAGTTTAGAGTGCGTTTACTGAAACCGGGGCCATCTAGACAATGAAAACCAATCATATGTCAGAATTAAAACAACAGATTCCAACATTTTCAAATCCAGCCAATCAAATGTCTGGTACAAAACAATGAAATCTCAAGCCAACTTGTTCGTTGAGATGCTTACGCGAAATAGTGTCACCTTTTTACTTAAGATTTTACATTTACAAACGTGATAAAACTCTTTAGGTTTGACCGTTTTCTACTATGAACGTACGGCCACACAAAATATCATTTAATCGTTTGTTTAAAATCATAGAATAGTATATCTTGACAATCTTTAAGGTGGCCGAACACAATTTTCAAGTGCCTATGCCTAATTCACCATAACTTTTAAACTATTTATGCTTTGGCGCCCGTTTTTTGCAAGAGTCAAGGTTAACCAGAGAAATATTTATTCTCGCATTTTGACTAGGGTGTGTGTTGTTTCCATGGCAACGGGGCTGGTTAAAAACAAGGCTAAGGTAATGGTTTTTGTTTATTTAAAAAAAATCCAGTCGTTAGATTGTTATCATATTTTGCACACTAAGAATTGACATTAAATCCCTTCTGTAAACGCGGTTCTAATAAAATTTTGACATAGGAGATTTTTGTAATTCGCCGTTAATCGTTTTCTGTATTACTAAAAATTCCCTTTGTCAAAATTCAGATTTTTTTGAAAGATCATTCGCGTGGTCTCTGATCTATTTTTCTGCCAAATTTCTTGAAATTCTAACGACTGGATCGTTAGAAATCTGCGTTTTTCTTCTAAAGCAATCGGTCTCAATTTTTCGAGCAATTGCGCATGCGTTGCATTTAACTGGGTTCTTTCGGAATCTTTCGGTAACAAACAAAAGCTGAAAATTGCTGGGTTCTTTGCATCGTTACCTTTTCTAACAAATCTTTGCAATAAAAGACTAAAGCCATCAATACACTGCGTTCAATTATAAAGAAAAATAACATAGATAGTGCGGGTGTTGAGTAAATAAAATGATCGCTCTACTGACGGCATGTTTGTTCTTTGAAATCCTTGTGCACGTGCTAAATATTGCATCAGCAAAAGCGCGCGCGAAAACTGTGTTCGGCCACCTTAAAGTGAATTCCGCTTCTGTTGCCTTTGAGTGTTTCTATTTTAACACTTCTAACACAGCTTTCGGTTGCCATGCATTAAATGAAGACAACCGTGAAATCCACCACGCAGCTCTCGGGAAAAAAACACTAATGCGTCCACGGCCATCAGCAGCTGTATACCATTTCGGAGTTCGAGCTCCCTTTCTGTATTATCAGTGTATTGAAATGATATCTTCATCGAAAATTCAAAGGAATTTTTTTCCACGTTGTACTATGGAAGCCTCAGGGTGTAAAATCACTCAGGCAAAAACAAAAGACGATGGCGTCATAAGACCCTCTCCTGGATGGAAAAATCAAAATATTTCCGCCAACAAAATTCAGGTTACAAGTGTAAGTTAAATATCTTATGAACTCTTCATTTCTCCTACTAGAAGTTTGCTTTCGCCTCCTTTCAATTACATCAAAAATAATTCCTTTCCTTTCCAATTCGTACATTTCGAACCTGCGCCAATGCGGAACTACTGACAGAGACCGTTTGACAGGCTTCTTTGAACAACCGCAAAAAAGTCAAACCTCAATCCAAGCACTCTGCTGGCAATAGATATTTACGAGTGACAATCTTAGGCAACTTTTATTTTCAGGCAATTTTGTAAACCAATTAAAGACAGAGACAAAGTACAGCATGTAATTTTTCTCAAGCCCGCTACGGCCGCAGGCACGCGAAAGTACTAACGGTTTAAGCATAAATATTTATTAAGTTACACCAGGAGCCAGATTATGGTTCCTGGTGACATCATAGACAGGAGAATCACAACGAACAAGGTGAGATTTCATTGTTTCGTAACGGACTTTTTATTGGCTGAATTTGAAAATAGGACATTTGATTCGCTGATTTGAAAATGTTGGAATCTATTGTTTCATTTCTTTCATCTGACTGGTTTCATTGAGTAAATGGCCCCGGTATCAGTAAACGCACTGTAAGTAAATTTACGCCTACAAAACACAAACTAGATTGAAACAACATCTGTAAAAATGACATCTACAGCCCCGGCTATAACCAAGGCATTGTCTGGCTAAGTTATAATGCATGGCACGTCCGGTTGGTTCTTTTAACGCGTGTTTGGCAAAATCTGAACGCAAAACCTTAAACGCAAATTGAGATCATGTACTTAACAATTAAACACATCAAGATCATTATTCCATCATCGGTTTTTGTCTAGTTCCTGTACGGCTTTCTCCCAGGCCTTCGCGGTCAACTGATTTCGGTGACGTAATCCAAACACTTTTCGCCCTAGACCACGTGACCCGAAACCAGCGACCGAGACGAAATATTGAGAGCTAGGAACCAGGCAACATCGGTTTCGAGGCCTGGTTTTTTGCTCACTTCTTGCCTAACCTATGTCAACGATAATGTTTTAACAGTTTGCAGATGTCTTGGAATTTGCCGGTTGAAAATCTTTTAGTTTAGAGGCTTAATTAGAAACTAAACCTTTCCTTTATTTTGCGTAACAAAATAATCAAACTAGCGAATATTCATTGGGTGTAATTGACTTATAATTACCGCCTTGAAGTCGTTCAGTAGTTCCAGTTTATTCACAGCACCGTGTTTAGGAACACGAATCACTTCTGTTTGTTCGTCCTCATCTACTTCCACCTCCTCATTGACTCTTGTTCCATTTTCAACAGTGTTGATAGCATACTTCTCGACCTACAATCAGAATACCATAAGCGCGCGAGGACAAATGTCAGGCAAAACAAAACCATCAAAGGCCTTTTGCTATTTATTCAGCATAATAAATCATTCTTCTCATCTAGACAAAAGGGATGAATATGTTAATTTCGCGCATTTTTAGGACAACCCCAGACCAGATTGATGAGTTTCCTAAGCTTTATATAACGGGCTGACAATGCAAAAGCGGCCCCAAAAAAGATGTAAAAACAAAAACAAGAAACAGACATCGGTGAATTTAAAAACTAGTTCCCATTTCAAAATTGGAAGGCACACTATAGTAAAGAGATCAAAAGCCTAATGATGCCTCATCTTTGAGTAACTGTCTTGGAACGGTATTTTTAAAATTAAACATTTATTCCATCTGACAGAAATTATCACTAATTGCTTACTTTGCAGTCCACTTGAAGTCCACAAAAGACAAGGAAAACAATAAGAATGGAAAGCGTTTTCAGAACGGGAAATACCTTCAAGAAAAAAAATAGGTATCAGTATCGCATAAGGACAATTGTCTGAACTGAAAACGAATGCTTAACTCACTCACTCAACATGCATGGACAAGAGACTGCAACTAAATGTATTTCAGTTCGTTCAGTGCGTGTAAACGACGTCACCTGGAAACGGTTCGCTGTCAGATATAGGGTGCAGCGACGTTCACGCAAACGATGACAGAGGCGATCGTACATTATTGAACCATGTAAAAAAGATACCTCTTAGTCGTCGCGATTGACTGTGAGCAACAGGTTGCCACTAAGTGAGCGACAAGTATACGTGTGTCACACAAGTAAGATTGGAACTGGTATATACAACCAATTAAAGAGGCGCTCCTAAGGTACATTGCAAGCCAGAAAACTAAACTGGATTTTTATTTGACGATGGCTATCTTAGTTCTTCCCTGTGCAGGAGAAGGTATCCATATATCTATATATTTATATAGATTAGGGAGAGAACTTTCGTCGAGTATTTCAATTTACTCGTTTGAAAGCTTGTGCGATCGCCAAGGAAACTCCTCTTTATCGTCATGACTGCTTAACTATTCTCAGGAGGATTGCTTGAATCTCGCCTTCAATATCATTTTCATTGTTTAGCTCTTCTTTCACCTGGTTAAGAACATTATACTAACAGTAACTTCAGGATAATGCCAACTTACCATGCTCCAGCAAAATTCTTCACAAATATATCTCTAGATCTTGACTCAAGGCAGAGCCTGAATTTAAACTGATGATAGTCATGTTGATGCCTCACTTTTATATCCACTGCTTCAGCAATTTGATTGACATAGTTGAAATTCCAAAATTTGGTGTGCTCACTGATACTAAGTTAATCTTTGTTGAGTTATCGTGCTTACGGAAGGCATTGAGGAATTGTGTTGGTTTCAGCAATTTGATCGACATGCACTTCCCAGCTCTGTGATGGATAATGTTTTGCGGTTAACTTTAGTTCACGTGTTGTGCTGAAGGAAGTCAATGATGAATTATGAAGGATATCTAGAGTCTTCGGATCCTGAAGCAGGTTCCGAGACCCGGCATCTTTTTACTAGATGTTCGATAAAGTTTATTGACGATCCAAATTTGTTGAGTGTTGAGTCTGTTCATCGTGTGCATTTTTCTAATTTAACATCATTGTCAGGTTTATGATGGCTTAGTTTTTGAGGTGTAAAAATTAAGTGTTCCTGTTGCGTTGAAAGAAGGCCGGAAAAAAAATCCAGGAAGAATTTTACTCTCTATTTTTACTTGTTCGCCATTTTGAGAAATTCGCACTTTCATGGCTGTCTGATGGCTTCATGTTCTGTTAGAATTCAGGTTTAATGAAGAACGACTAAGAATTTTACACTGCACTGTCTACCGTTTCAGCAGCTGGATAGACTCACACTTCCGTGACTGTGTGCTTCGAGTTTTTGCAATAATGTGCTGTCGAAGCATTTAGTTGCGGATGAGTAATGAATAACAACGAAAGACAAAGCATTCTTTCGTTCTGTGTTTTTCAGGAATTTTCTCAAGGAAGCTATTTTTTATTCCTCGACACAACTTCATGTCGTGTGCATGTCCGTAACTGGTTTTAATCTGAGTTTTGCTCAAAATTCTCAAACTCCTTTCAACATCAAAAGGTAATCAAAACGTAATATTAGTATGTTTTGTGAAGTGAAACCCGCTTTTAACACCATTAAGAAAGTCAGCCCTTTTGTTAATGGGCCATGACGACCATTTTTTATGGTCTGCATAAATGCGCAATCAATAAACCATAAACTATATCAAAATCAGCCACCAACTACCAGATTT
>JAHPZR010005237.1:5000-13231 GCA_019787425.1 Platygyra sinensis
ATGTGGAAGGAAACCAAACTGGTGTTACTGAGTCTAGCAAAATAAAGATTTAATACAATGTGATAACTAACTACAAAATAAACCAACCGTTCGCGTCCGACTTTAGCATGGAGGAAGGAGACAAAAATTCCAGTTGCACTTGAACCATGTTGAAACCTTTTTTACGCAGAAACCAGAAAATTCAGTGGAAGGAAAACCATACAGTCGCAGCTTGGTCTGAATGCTCCAGAAAGTTTTGCAAATTCGGCATGGTTTAACACCATTCTCTACTTCGGAAAGAGAGGCCGTGAAAACCAACGCGAGATGAAACCCCAGTGACCTTTAGCTCAAAACAACAACAACCGGCTGAAGTACTTCATTTCAAGCGAGAGAGCGACGAAAAATCAGTCCACCTTCAAGTGCTACAGATTTTACACATTCCGTGTTTCACAGATGTAAATTCTGAGACTGAAATACATTTCTTTCTAGTCAAGTTTATGAACAGTACGTCGGAATATATGAACCAAAAGCGCTAAGTTTTCGAGTTTTTGATCCAAGGGGTGTTACGAGAATTAAATTCAGTGACAGCTTGTCAAATTTGGTCCAATCACAGTGGAAATAAAGTTAGTTAAGCCAATCAAATTTACTTTGCTCCCTCACGTCAATCACAGCATTCACCATCAGATCACCAATGGCTTTTTTATCATCAGTTTACGAGCGGTTTATTGCGAACTGAAAATTAATGGGAGGGTTATAAAATAAATAAACCCCTTTCTGGCTTGCTGGTATGTCGGCTGATAATGTCCTTGGCTGAGAGATTGTCCTCAAAATTTCACATTTGCCCTCGAAGCTTCGCTGCTCGGCCAAATGTTCATTTTTCGGACAATCTCTCAGCCGCGGACATTATCAGCCGACATACCAGCCGCCTGAAGGGGTTTATTTACTAAATATTCACTTCGCCTTCGGCGAATAATTGTTAAATATTGGGTACAGGCGAATGCAATATGTGGTTGTAAGAAAACGTTTTAGGCTCATGCAGGTTTGTGTTTTCAGCGGGGAGATTTTTTTTTGTTAAAATTATTAAGACGTGTTTTCCGGTGTTCCTTGGAATGCAGGATTAAAAATTGTAAGTGGCCATCTTCTCGAAACTTTCTCCTTGGTCAAAAAGAGAAAGAAGGACTTGTTGTCTGAGACTAGCTGTCCATATCCACCAGCAAACCTTTAATTGTTATGTTTTTACTCGAACGAAAGGTAATCAGCTTTATGTGATGTTTAGCTACGGAAGGGTTGGTGATAATTAAGCTTGTTCCATTTATTGTCTTCTTTTTTTCTCTTCTTGCAGCCCTTGCTCTTTGTCAAACAAGTGGTTGCCAGAGCGAACAAGCTGTCAACTTGCCAAGGAGCGGGAAAAAAAAAATAGAAAATGCACACACCATGGAAGTTCCCAGAACAAACTGAAATTTTAAGTTTTAGTTTATTGACAAACTTCTTTATAGAATCAGTATTAAGGTATTTTGTTCCCACTTAACTTGAGGCTACAGAATGTTTACAGAACGTTACAGAATATTTTCAAGTTTTTATTTGGGAGAGGCTTGCTTAACTCTTGGGTCAAAGTTTTCGTCTTGCAGGAGTTGTTCGCAGTTCAGTCGTCGAGCAGCCACACAGACTCGTCTCTTGAACCCCCGCTTACCGCGGCAAAACTGCAAAAATGAAACCCAGGAATAAGACAAAAGGAACTTTAGCAAAGGCGTCATACCACAAATTGACACGGAACAATTACATAATGGTTATAGTAATTATACTAGAACTGTTGCTCTTTGCTATGTTATTTGGCTGCTAGGAGCACATTTTTCTTAGTTAGGATAGTGTAAATTGAGGGACGTGCTGAATATTCGAATCTCATCCACTTTTCCCAATAGCTGTTTTTAATAGCAGTAAATAAATATGGCAACGTATACGTGAATTAAATCATCGTCAAAGGAATTTACCGGTGAGTTATTTTTCGGATTGCAACTCAGTTGCCCAATGCCATCTTTTATCACAAGAAATGTGATGAAAACGAGGAGAAGTCCAAACACCATTGCTTTGTGCATCTTGCGGAACTTTAGGAAGCTCAACCCGTTCGTTTTGGCGCTTAGCGAGTCTGCGAGCACCTTTTAAAAGACGTTCGTGCTAATTGCGTGGGATAAATAATGAAATAAACAATGATAGGGCAGATGGCCAATATTGCTACAGCTTTGCCTGGTTTTAACGATCCTTGACGTTTGGTGATCTCTTTTTTTTTCTTTTGATGAATCATTTTCTATACTGTTTTCTACGTTTTAGCGAAAAGAAAAAAGAAGAAAATCTATCGCCTAGAAGTTTGAGTTTTCTTTTCCAAAATGCATCATCGAATTTCGTTCGTTTTATCTTTTCGTTTACCTGCGCGACGATTTCAAATGCGTCTTGAAGGGTTAAGTTTTTAGAAAACGTTGCTAACAATTGGAATTATTTACGCAACAGACCCACTTACAAAATATAACTAACATCGTTTGCTTTTCTTCACTCACCTTTGATATATTTTAACTATAAACCCCTGTAGACAATACTGAATTACGTACGCCAATTTATCAAAGTCAGGATAGTTTTCCACACGCTTTATTTCTGAACCCAAGTCGGGGCCCCCAAATTTTTGGTTTGCATTTCTGACAACCCCGTTCTAACGGCCAATAATCCGACGCCAATACTACTATTGTCTTATCTTAAGAATATCTTTATTTTGTCAACGTATTTAATGACCACCTACATTTTTTACATTAAAATGCATTCACAGAATGGATTTTTTAACAGTATGGCTAAAAAGCACATTGCGAAACAGCTTACCAGTTGTTGTTGTTTTATAATAGATAAGAGACATTTGTTCGAAGCTATCGTATTTGTCTATTTCATTTTACCCATCTGCGCCTTTCAGTGGACAAAAAACTTGCACAATAATTACTTTGGCGCTAAACCATCTGTTTAATTTTTGTTTGGTACCAATATGTCAGTAGCTTAGTATTATTAGTTTTGACTTTTTTTGCCAAAATAAGTTTTATTTTGAGACGCTGATTTTACAAGTTTTTCGTCTTCAAGCTGCTTTTTAACGAGAAAAAAATGAAATTCCTCAAACTTTCAAAAATGAACGGTCTAGATAAGTGATTCACAAAAACATATTTTTCAGTTCAATTCGAGTCGTATTTGAGCGCAGGGGCGACCATCTTGGTTTTGCCCCTCTGAGAGGGCTTTCAGCAGCCATTTTAAGGCACATCTTTAACAATTTGCCAAGCAAAGAAAACGTTATAATTCCGAGTAAAAACACATTATTCGAAACAAGCAACTGTTGCTTGATACGTTGAGAGGCGGTTTTGGTAATTTCATCAACATCTGATTTTTTTTACAGAATTTTAAACTTCTTCCCTTTCGAACTACTTGCGAAGCGCCATAAAAATGGCGAATTTTAAAGGAAAATATCGCCAAAAGTACATCACTTGAGATACCCAAACAACCCTCCACTGAAAGAGCAATGTCTCAACTGTAAAAATATGCAATAAAATTTTGGGGCAGTCAAAACTGAAAAATATTAGAAGAAGAAGTTTAAGCTGTGGTTTTGTAAACAAACACCGCCGTCCTAATTGGCGTAATAACGTGGAAATAGCGATTTGCAAAGGAAATTATGATATATTCCACTTACCTCGCAGCATGTCGACAACTGGATGATCCACGATATCTCACGTTATGTTATCAGTAGGTTTCAGCGGCATGTTCGATGATTATTGTGCGAAATCACTCTGAGACATCACAACCGATAAGTGTCTCCGAAGCCCTCGTCATAACATCTAGCAATATTAGTTGTCTTCCGCCTCATATCTGCCGTTTACAAGAAGTTTAACAGTTTTCCGAGATCCCAACTGACCCAAACATCTGTCATCAGCCTTTAAAACCCCCTCTTAATCGCGGATTCTTATCAAGAACTCGTTTAAGTTTAGTTCCGTTTCGATCTATTGAGCACCCTCCATTATTGCACAGATTGCGTTACAGACAACAAGTGCACATTCCAATGTGGGTAGGGGTAGGGTGGGTAGAAATGAAAACGTAACCGGCTTTAAAGCCATTTTATACATTTCAGTGGCTAAGCTAGTAATTGGCTTTTGCAGGATAATTTGAATATGAACCACTGCTTGGAAATTTGAGTCATTTTGAAGGTTATTTTTGAGCGGTCGGGGGACGGGGCGTGAATTGTATTTTTTTTGAAAAAAAAAAAAGAAAAAGAAAAGATAGACAATATGAGGTCAAGAAATTATGATCTGCATATAATCTCTTGATCAGCTTTATCAGTTTATCAATGAGGCCCTGTTAGGGGTTTTCAGTATACTTGATATTTGGGTAAAAAATTTAACAGGATACAGGAAATTTCTCTCCGAAGCCTGCGTCAGAACATTTATCAATATAACGTGTCTTTCGCCTCATAATTTTATCCGTATTGCTCTAAGAAACACAAAATTACCAATTTTACCTTAAACAGAATGTATGAAATAATAACACGCGATTATTATTTTTTTTAACATCATTTCGGATCATAATTTCTCATGGATTAATTGAGCCAGGTAATCTAAAAAGAGCTACCAACGATACAGTTGTGAAACACAGCGAAATGCTTGTAACACAATACAATTACGAGGGTCACATTGGCCACTATCAAGTATAAAAAGTTTTTCTTTTCAAAAACATAATGCGCGTTCTAAAAGTCTTCCGTATAGGAACATGAATTTTGATCGGAGGCAAAACACGATCACGTGCTTAAGGCAACCACGGAGTACTTTTATGTCGCCAGCTTGAATATGTTTGGTACAGTTAGAAGAAATTAGAACATGCTTTAAAGCATTTTCATTCTTTTTTTCTAATAACACCAAATTTGGCAAGAAATGAAATAAACGAAAGTTTGTTGTATTACTGAAAAAGGAAGTGCGGAATGCATTTCTTTGACTGGAACTTCATTCTTCAAATGATCACCGAGCATCATGTTAAAATGCGTTATTGTTACTAGCACGATGGTCGACCACTTCAGGTAAGCATCTGCAAGCAGTAATGTTATGGATTTCCTACTTATTATGTCCTGTTTTTTTTCTGAACTAAACACCTACCAGATTAATTTTTCCCAAAATTCGTGTATCTTCTTTACTTAAACTGATAAAGCTGATCAAGAAATTATATGCAGATCACAATTTCTTGACCTCATACTGTCTATCGGTTCTTTTTCTTTCTTTTTTAATACAATTTACGCAACACCCCTCCCCCCTCCGCCCCCCGTTCTCCCATGAGACCCCTCAAAGAAAAACCTAGAAAATGACCATTATTTTCCAAGCAGTGGTTCATATTAAAATTACCCTGCAAAAGCTAATTACTAGCTTAGCCACTGAAATGCGTAAAATGGCTTTAATTGAAGCCGGTTACATTTTCATTTCTACCCACTCTAACCCTACCACATTGGAATATGCACTTGTTGTCTGTAACGCAATCTGTACAATAATGGTGGGTGCTCAACAGATCGAAACGGAACTAAACTTAGTGTGAACAAACTTGAAATGAACTGTTGTAGAAACCCTAGTCAGGGCCTCATTGATAAACAGATAAAGCTGATCAAGAGATTATATGCAGATCATAATTTAACCACACTTGTCCATGACTTTGATCGTCGGCTAAGCTTCTTTCTTACCTACTCAATTCAGTAGGCGTGCAGCGAACAATATTTTTAGTTCGCATTGAAAACAAAATACTTTATTGACACAATTAATTTCATTGGTCTCAGTGATTTCCGACCCAGGCAGTTAAAAAGTTAAACACGACTGAATTAGAGCTAAGTAGTCACGTTTACAAAAAACTAAAAGGTCACTACAACTTACCACGACCTGCCTCCCTTTTTTGTCACGCAATTAAATCGCTTAGCGTGAAATAACTTGAAACGGACTGTTGAAGAAGCCCTAGTCAAGGTTATGTTGTGCTTCTCCATCGACCTCAAAATAAAAATGTTAGACACCCATCGATCAGGTGATGCACCACATGGCACCAGAATAATTTTAACCTAACCCGGCGTTCCCGCACCCTGGTCGCGGGTTAGGAGGAAAAAGCCGTGGGAACGAGGTTGCTTTTAACTTACACATATTTCTTAAATTTCCGCCCTATATTCTATCCCTCCGGCCTCATGAGTTTACGTAATTGATTTCAAGAGGTGCAAGAACAGCTTTCGAAGCTACCAAGTATATCCCTAAGGCCCCGCTTTAAATTTTCATCTCCTGCCCACCCCTTAGCGTGTTGTATCTAACGCAATCACATTGTGTAATGAACTTAGACGAGTTAGTTCATGAGAATCTTTGGTTAACAAGAGGATTTGAAAGGCTGCTAAAAGAATTTTGTGTTGGTAGATATTTTAGCAAAATGTTAACTTCTTGGAAACGGCGGTTATGAGGCGAAAGACACGTTATATTGATAAATGTTCTGACGCAGGCTTCGGAGAGAAATTTCCTGTATCCTGTTAAATTTTTTACCCAAATATCAAGTATACTGAAAACCCCTAACAGGGCCTCATTAATAAACTGATAAAGCTGATCAAGAGATTATATGCAGATCATAATTTCTTGATCTCATATTGTCTATCTTTTCTTTTTCTTTTTTTTTTTTCCAAAAAAATACAATTCACGCCCCGTCCCCCGACCGCTCAAAAATAACCTTCAAAATGACTCAAATTTCCAAGCAGTGGTTTATATTCAAATTATCCTGCAAAAGCCAATTACTAGCTTAGCCACTGAAATGTATAAAATGGCTTTAAAGCCGGTTACGTTTTCATTTCTACCCACCCTACCCCTACCCACACTGGAATGTCCACTTGTTGTCTGTAACGCAATCTGTGCAATAATGGAGGGTGCTCAATAGATCGAAACGGAACTAAACTTAAACGAGTTCTTGATAAGCATCCGCGATTAAGAGGGGGGTTTTAAAGGCTGATGACAGATGTTTGGGTCAGTTGGGATCTCGGAAAACTGTTAAACTTCTTGTAAACGGCAGATATGAGGCGGAAGACAACCAATATTGCTAGATGTTATGACGAGGGCTTCGGAGACACTTATCGGTTTTTATGTCTCAGAGTGATTTCGCACAATAATCATCGAACATGCCGCTGAGACCTACTGATAACATAACGTGAGATATCGTGGATCATCCAGTTGTCGACATGCTGCGAGGTAAGTGGAATATATCATAATTTCCTTTGCAAATCGCTATTTCCACGTTATTACGCCAATTAGGACGGCGGTGTTTGTTTACAAAACCACAGCTTAAACTTCTTCTTCTAATATTTTTCAGTTTTGACTGCCCCAAAATGTTATTGCATATTTTTACAGTTGAGACATTGCTCTTTCAGTGGAGGGTTGTTTGGGTATCTCAAGTGATGTACTTTTGGCGATATTTTCCTTTAAAATTCGCCATTTTAGGAAAATTTGGACCATTTACAGACTTCAAAAGAGTTAATCAAATCTTTGTAAAATGTATACATTTCCTTTGTAAATTACGATGTCTGTAAATTTGCACATTTACAGAGATTCTGTAATCTTCATAAAAAGTCTGTAAATTTTAACCCATTTTTTGTCCTGACATCGCGCAAAATGTCTGTAAAATCTTGCTATTTTTCTTGTAAATTTAGGCTGAAATTTACAGAGATTTTATGGCATATGTATAAATCTCTGTAAAATCTCCGTATATTCTTTGTAAAAAAAGGTAGGAGAAAAAATGTCTGTAAATCCAATAACACAAAATCTTCATATAATCTCTGTAAAAGAAAGCTGCGTAGAATCTTAGTAAAATCTAGATAACTAAGCTACACAAAATGCTACAGAAAAGTTTAGATAATGTGTGTAAAATGTACACATTTTATTGAACTAAATATCAGCAAAATCCTGTCATTTTCTCTGTGAAATCACTACGAAAAAGAGACAGGGTGATCAAACGTAATCTAAATAAAATCCGCACAAAAATGCACAAAATGTCTGTGAAATGTATACACTTTAATGTTATAAATCTCTGCAAAATGTCCACATTTTTTCCCTAAAAAATAGTGTACATGAGTATCATACATATCATATCTGTAATAACCAAAGCGATGTAACAACCTCTTATATTAATAATGGATGAACTTTAAAGTTCATAATCAACATATGATTGAGATTTAGTCTACCATATATAAA
>JAHPZR010005239.1:0-10000 GCA_019787425.1 Platygyra sinensis
AAAGTACAAGAGAGGATTACCGTGTTTTACCGAGTAGAGAATAAAGAACAAGTTTCTTCTAATTGACGACTCCATAACTGGCGACGAGGATAACTCAGATGAACCCCACTACGACTGCACTTCACATTCGTCACCTTCGATCGACGACTCGTGGTAAAACAATTACAATCCATGTTCAGTCCTCAACACCACGTGCGTTGGCTGCCATTTGAGTAAGGCGGGAAACCGAAGTTGAACACTACTATATCGTCGTCACAAGATTACATCGAAAGATTACATCCGAAAATTACCTAAGAAGATTAAACGAGTCGATTACACAATTGTCGTAGCGAAATGGCGAATGTCCTACCTCCATTTCCTTCATTTTCCGTTCACAAAGACAACGCTTCAGTCGGCCCACGCTGGAAGAAATGGCTGAAACGTTTCGAAATGTACCTTGCCGCTCATGATGTGAAGGATGCAACACGCAAGAGGGCGCTGCTACTATACTCCGCTGGTGAAGAAGTCAGCGACATATTCGAAATTCTTCCCGATCAAGGAGAAGAGAAGGACTATGCGAAGGCAGTCACTGCTTTGAATGGTTATTTTCAGCCAAAAGTAAACAAGACATACGAAATCTACATGTTCAGAAATGCTTCTCAGAATTCCGGTGAATCGCTAGATTCCTACTGCACACGGCTGAGGCGTCTGGCTCAAACATGCGAGTTCGGCCACGAAGACGAAGAAATCAAGTCACACATGGTTGTGTCCTGTTCATCTTCACGATTACGGCGACGTGCTCTCCGGGAAGACATGAATCTCAAAGAATTGCTCGACTATGGCCGTGGTCTAGAGATGTCTGAAAGCAAGCCAAAGGCATCGAGGAACAGGCCAAATTAGCCCAAGTAGCGGAAGTCCAAACAGTAAAAGAGGAGAAGCCAAAATCTGAAAATAAGAAGTGCTACAGGTGTGGAGAAAACTACCCTCACAAAGGACGACCTTGTCTTGCACTGAATGAAATTTGCAAACACTGTCACAAGAAAGGCCATTTCGCAAAAAATGCAGAAGCAGATCAAATTCCACGAAAGTCAATGCAGCAGACGAAAAAGATGATGATGAATCCACCGATGAAGAATACACCTACCGAATCACTCTCCATTCCATGCGTGACAAAATACAGCCGTTAACTGAAATCACCATTGGAGACAATACAGTGACATGTCTAATTGACTCGGGGGCGGGAGTGAATTCCATTGACACATGTTCCTTCAATCAGTTGAAAAACATGTACATTCAACCTACCTCGAAAAGGATCAATGGCTACAGATCTACTAAGCCCTTACCAGTGATTGGCAAGTTTGAAGCCGAAATCAAGTCGAGAGTGACCAGCAAATCGACGGTCACGCAATTCTGTGTTGTGGATGGATGTGATGGGAATTTGATAGGATACGAGACGGCGATTGATCTTGGACTGCTACACATAATAAACAGTGTGTCCACACCCAAAGTCGACAACATCATCGAGGATTACAAAGATTGCTTTGAGGGGCTTGGAAAGATGAAAGGCAAAACTGAAAAACTACATGTTAATGACAGTGTGAAACCACTGGCCCAGAAATACCGCAGACTACCGTTTCACATCCGTGACCAAGTGGAGGCTGAGCTCAAAAATTTAGAAGAACTTGACATCATAGAAAGAGCTGAAGGTCCAACCCCCTGGGTTTCTCCAATAGTGGTAGCCCCAAAGAAGACAGGAATACGCATTTGTGTCGATATGAGGGCGGCTAATCAGGGCTATAGAACGTGAGCGACATCCTGTAACCACTGTCGAAGCCTGATCGTTGATCTGAATGGAGCCACTGTCTTCAGTAAGATAGACTTAAAACAAGGATATCACCAACTTGAACTGGCCAAAGATTACCACTTTTGCCACTCACGTTGGCTTATTTCGTTATAAGCGACTGAGTTTTGGAATCAACTCAGCAGCTGAAATCTTTCAGAAATCCATTGAAGAAGTGCTGCAAGGAATTGAAGGTGTCAGGAACATATCAGATGGCATAATAGTATTTGGCAAGAGCCAAGCCGACCATGATGCTGCTTTGCAAGCTGTTTTTCAGAAAATGAGAGAAAACAATCTCACTGCAAACCCCGCCAAGTGTCTGTTCAACCAATCATCAATTGACTTCTTTGGTCATCACTTCTCTGCAGATGGCATCAGTGCAGCTGACAAGAAAGTTGCATCTCTCATCAATGCTAGTCCCCCCAAAAATGCAACTGAAGTGCGCAGTTTCCTCGGTTTCCTTGCACGTTTCATAAAGGACTTTGCGTCCATCTCTGCTCCAATCCGTCAACTTACACATCAGAATGCTAAGTGGGTGTGGGGACCAGAACAACAACATGCATTTGACCACATCAAAGCTCGCATGGCAACTCCAAAAGTCATGAAGTATTTCAACTCCTCACTCAAAACAGAGCTAATGGTTGATGCCAGTCCAGTTGGGCTAGGAGCAATTCTTACGCAAGTCGCAGCAGATGAAGGAACAAACATTGTAGCGTATGCCAGCCGCTCACTCACTGATTGCGAAAGTCGCTACAGTCAAACCGAAAGAGAGGCTCTTGCAGTGGTCTGGGGAATTGAGCACTTTCACCTGTACCTCTATGGGCCATCCTTTCAAGTCATCACAGATCACAAACTGTTAGAAACGATCTTCAACAACCCCACTTGCAAAGCGATGCGAGACTTGAGAGGTTACAGCTGCGCCTTCAGCCATACAAGACCAATGTGGTTTACAAGCCAGGGGCAAACAATCCAGCTGATTACATGAGTCGTCATCCAGATCTCAAACAATTGCAAGCTTCCCATCATTTATCAAAAGTTGACGCCTATATTAACTTTGTAACCAATAATGCTGTCCCCCCTGCCGTTACGCTTCAAGAAGTGAAAGATGGGACAGCAGCTGATGAAACATTACAGCGTCTAGCAAGAGTGAAAGCAACCCAAAAGTGGCACGAGGCTG
This sequence comes from Platygyra sinensis, assembly GCA_019787425.1. NCBI lineage: Eukaryota > Metazoa > Cnidaria > Anthozoa > Scleractinia > Merulinidae > Platygyra > Platygyra sinensis. Next base: position 2,997 of record JAHPZR010005239.1, read on the forward strand.
GAAAAGATGTCAGTCAGTACCAACAGATCAAACAGGAGCTGCCAGTATCAAATGGCGTAGTTCTGAGAGGAACCCGCATAACAGTTCCTGAGAAGTTACGAGGTCGAATGATTATGCTAGCTCACAGTGGTCACCATGGGATTGTCAAGACGAAGCGTTTTCTGCGAGATTCAGTCTGGTTTCCGGGGATAGACAGAATAGCGGAGGAAGTGGTCAAAGGATGCCTGCCATGTCAAGCTGCAAACCATGATCCAAAGCCAGTATGTGAGCCTCTACACATGTCCCCCTACCACTGGGCCCATGGCAAGAGCTCTCCGTGGACTTCTGTGGCCCCTTTCCAAGTGGACACTACTTGCTAGTTGTGACTGACGACTTCAGTCGGTATCCAGAAGTTGAAACCTTGAGGTTAACAAGAGCAAAGGCGGTGATTCCTCACCTTGACAGTATCTTTGCCAGGCAGGGAATCCCTGAAATAGTAAGAACAGACAATGGTCCGCCATTGAACAGTGAAAGCTTTCAGATGTTTGCCACTCAGCTTGGTTTCACGCATCGCAGAATATCTCCTGAATGGCCCAGAGCAAATGGAGAAGCGGAGAGACTGATGAACACCATAGGGAGAGCAATCAGGATAGCTGCCATTCAAGGTAAGAACTGGAAGCAAGAGTTGTTCACCTTTCTTCGACAATAAAGAGCCACCTCTCATAGAACCACAGGAAAGTCTCCTTCAGAGTTACTGAATGGAAGAAAACTCAAGTCCACTCTACCTCGGTTGCAATATGATGAAGCTTCTCCAGAGATCAGACAAGCTGATGCCACAAGAAAGGAGAAGATAAAAGAGTATGCAGACAAATGCAGCAATGCCAAAAGTACAGACCTGAGTGTTGGTGACAAAGTATTGATTAAACAGCCGAAGCAGAACAAGATGTCTACACCATTTAAGCCTGAGCCGTTGCAGATCACACACAAGGAAGGAAGCATGATTACCGCCCACAATGAAGAACGCATTGTAACCAGGAATTCATCATTCTTTAAGAAGCTGCCTTCAAACATACCTGTACATCCTGTTCCAAGTGATGAGGAAGAACAGTCGACACCCTACATTGAGACACCAGAAACAGTTGAACCAGTTGAGACGGTTGAATCACCTACAGTTACAACCAATGAATCACCTACAGTTGAACCAGTAGAACCACCTGCACTTACACCAGTAGAATCACCTGCACCTCGTAGATCATCAAGAGCAAGACGAGTGCCCGAACATTTCAAATTAAAGATTATGTTACTTGAACATTGCTTAGATCGAATGGTTTAAAGAAGCATGTGTATCTGAACATTATTTGGACTGATGGGTTGGAAAGTAACATGTTGTGTTTCATTTTTTTGAGCCTTACCTAGCTCATTATTCACAGGATAAGAGAGATGTAGTGTCGTTGTATATTGCGTTACTGTCATGCGCACAAGGAGGAGTAATGTCCAGGATTGAATGCAGCTACGAAAACTGCGAAATTCACAAAAATTTGCCATACCACTTACAAAATCAACAAAATTTATTCAAAAGGTTGCAGGGAAGCCAAGTCCAAAGCTACAAGAATTGCGAAAATAACGAAATTTACGAAAACTGCTAAATTTACAAAAATTCGCAATACCACTTACAAAATCAATGAAATTTATTCAAAGAGTTGCAGGGAAGGCCCATCGAAAGTCACGAAAATTACGAAATTTGCGAAAACTGCGAAATTTACGGTAATTCACCATACCACTTACAAAATCAACGAAAATTATTCAAAGGGTTGCAGGGAAGGCTTATCAAAAGTTACGAAAATTGCGAAAATTACGAAATTTATGAAAACTGCGAAATTTACGATAATTCGCAATAGCACTGTCTTACAAAATCAACGAAATATATTCAGAGGGTTGCTAGTCCAGTTCTGGTCCCCCTCTCCTGTCACGCAACGCCGGGGAGAGAGGGTCCAGGATCATTTGTCTGCGCATGCTCGTCGGTTAGTCAGTTTTCTAGCTAACGGCTACTGCGCATGTGTACACTTAGTCCAGTTCTGGCCGCTCTGGCCCCTCTCTCTGTCTCTGTCAGCAAAAAGAAAATAATATTTCCCGAATTCGATCGGGTTTGTTCCGTGTTTGGGTCGTTGGCTTGAGCGATTTCCTCTAGCAGTTCAGATTATTCCGAGAAGAAACAAATGCTGCGAGCGTTGCGTGAATTCTTGAAGTTCAGATCAGAGCATTCAGACGAGCAGAGGAGTTGCGCTCAATTAAAAAACACTGGATACGAGAGCCCAGAGAAGGCTAAAGCTTGGGTAATTACAAGGACTAACTGCCAATTTGTGGTATTTGTTGTTGATCACATATTCTCAATCTTTTGTAACGCTGTAACTAAAACCTAAATGTTTTTAGAATTTTACCGGGAATTTTACCGACTGGTAGAGTTCCATTTGCTTCTTAGGTTAGCAGAAGAAGAATATATACGAACTTTTAGAGTGTTCTACAGTTGTGGTTGTTGTGCCTTTGCTATCAGTAATGAAGGATCAGGTTAAGGGCTATCGAACGTAGGCTTCTGCATAGCTTGTGTTTTCCATCGGTGTTGGATACGAACGGACATATTTAATGAGCTATCTATTGTTTATTCGCCCTCCTCTCGAAACTCGCAAAATTCACATCCACACAGTTTTATTTCCAGAACCAAAAGTAAGGCAAAGAAAATTGAAATGCGCCAAAATATTGTCGAAAACTCCTAGGGAAAACTACTTCTTGAGCGAAGTGTATGTAAACACTTCATTTGCATCGGGCATATTTAATGAGCTTTCTCACCTTCTCCTTTCTATGCCCGAAACTTGCCTTAATTCGTTTCAAACTCCTATTCCTTTTCTGTCTCGAAGAAATAAAACTAAAGCGTAGACATGCCACAGAAATTACATTTCAATGCGCCAAGTTACTTGAAAAGTTTTCTGAGAGTTACCAAGCTCACTCGCCATGAATATATTTTCAGTTGTGTGAAATCGACATCTTGCGCTCTGATCCGCTCTGATCCGCTCTGATTGGTTTAGCGCGAGCATGCGCAGACAAATGTCCCTGGACCCTCTCTCTCCGAGAGCGGAGCGTTGCGTGACAGAGAGAGGGGCCAGAACTGGACTAGAGGGTTGCAGGGAAGGCCTAAAGTTACGAAAATTACAAAATTTACGAAAACTGCGAAATTTACAATAATTCGCAATACCACTTACAAAATCAACGAAATTTATTCCAAGGGTTGCAGGGAAGGCCCATCGAAAGTTACGAAAATTACAAAATTCACAAAAACTGCAAAATTTACGATAATTCGCAATACCACTTACAAAATCAATGAAATATATTCGAAGGGTTACGAAAAGTGCAAAATTTGCTGAAATTCGCAAGACCATACACAAAATCAACGAAATTTAGGGATACTGCGATATTTATGAGAATTCGCTAGCCAAACAATGAAATCGAAGGAAATTATTCCAAGGGTCAGATGAAAGTCCTTGATGAATATAACCCAAACTGTAATATTTACATGTAGGTCAATTCACAAAAGCATGGATTATATCTAATGTATCTTTTGATAGGCCTAAATAGTAAATGTAAGATAAACCAAAACATTAAAGTGAAGTACATTTCACCCTCACCCCACATCAAACTAGACTTCCATTCAAATTATTCTCTTTATCCCTAGTGGGACAAGCAAGGTCAATTAAACTAAAAGTATGAACATTTCATGATTATTGACTGTTTGCAACAGTGGAATGTCCTTTACTAGGAGCATGGATGTTCGGAGAACTCTTTTGTATGTGGAAATAAGTTGCATTTTTCAGTTCTCATGGATTACAACGTGCAAAAAAAGGTTATTCCACGGAAGCTTTCTGCAAATTTGCAAAGTATTTCCACCACGAACTTTAGTATTTACTATTAAACTCACAGGTCCACGCAAAACAGGGTAGCCACTTAATATAGACTTCTCTGAAGTGAAGTTTCCATAGCCTTTAATGAAGGTTGCCAATAAAGAATGCAGCATACAGATAGGTATGATGATGTTTCTGCAACTGCAAATATGGAGGGTGTATTAAAACACGAAGGAAATTGAAATTGAAATTAAAGGCAACAAAGTGGAAGTAATTCGACAAAGCGATTACTTACAAGCAATATGATGGTACCTAGTACAAACACTTCATAGGTATGCCGATATACACAATCATTATGCACAAAATTAAGAAAAAAAGGAAGGAAACACTAACGGAACAAGCAACATGGCGTCCGACGGTCATACCGCTGACCTTTCGGTATCGGCAGGCATTCGGTCATGTTAGAGTCGCGAAATGTCCTTTAAAACGTTAGGTTTATGTTATAATCATAATAAATTACTTTTTTGTGACCTTTCCCGAAGCTTGCATTAAGATTAGAGTAGTTTTAGGACAATCTTTATACGTTGCGACGAGTTTGTAGAATGGTGGAATATTTTTCTTCCGCCAAAGATTGACGTACGCTAAAATTAAACATAGCTAAAAGCACTTTGGAATAAGACGCTTTAAAAGACTGATGCATGCTTCGAATGTTCGATTCTTGAGTCCCTTGATACAAGCCAACTGAATATCATCCTTTGAGTACGGTACGGTAAATGAGTAACCCGCGATAGGTTGCGTCTGCGACGAAGGCTGGGAAATACTTGTCCAAAGTATGCTTTCGATACTCATTTTATTCTGCACGGAACGAACGCTTTGAGAACGAACCATGACACGGCAGGTACAAAACGCAGGTCACAGGTCACAGGTCACAGGTCACAGGTCAGGTCACAGGTCACAGGTCACAGGTCACAGGTCACAGGTCACAGGTCACAGGTCACAGGTCACAGGCCACAGGCCACAGGGCACAGGGCACAGGGCACAGGGCACAGGGCACAGGGCACAGAAAACGCAGTAAAAACAGTTAAGACACTCCATTAGGCTTTTTTGTTTTATTTCCGGTTACGCCACAATCAGGCACATGCTTGCCATCGACCATGCTTTCCGGTATTGTACTGAGAGTAAAACAAGTAAATGGCTAAAGTGACACTTTGTATTCGAACTTGAGGAGTTCCTTCTCTGGAGACCTCGAAACGAGGCTTTTTCTTCGCTCCACGCGAGCGGACTTGGAACGAGGCTCTGAGAAGAGAATGGAACGGAAAATAGCCTCGTCTGTGCAGAAAGCAACATGGCGGAAAACCAGAGTTTCGAGGTAAGAAAACAGCACTTGCTGACAAGTTATTTTGGCCTCAGTTCCACTGAAGAACTGAAAAATAACTTAGTGAATTATCAACATACGTCTACTTCGCTAACTATCGACTGTGCTGCAATCGTGAATTGCCGATTTCGGTTTGTTGCTGCGTACATTGATGTTTAAGACTTAAGTTTTCATTAAGTTGAGCAATGAAAACATGGGATGATTTCGTTACTACGGCTAGAATCATCCCATGTTTTCATTGCTCAACTTAATGAAAACTTAAGTCTTAAGGACGGTGCCTACTAAATACAAAGGTCTTTGCGCCAAGTTAGGACCACACGGAAAAAGTAGATATTTGCAAGGGCTATTGGAATCCACAAAGAAAAATAGGGGTAGCCACGCATTTTTTCGAGATAATTAGCCTTGAATCTCAACAAAAATGCTGACATCAGCATTTTTCTGAAAAAAGCTGGAAACGATATTTCTTCACAGATTTCCTTAGAATTCGCCTTTACATACAGAAAGGCAAACACATTTAAAAAGATCTTTAAACTACATGGCAAATGGTAACATGAAAATCATTTTTGTTACGTTTTTGGTAACAAAATCGTTGCAAAATCGCTTTTAACGTCTCTGACAGCCTTCCTCTGGTTCAGCTAAAATACAGTCTAAATACCTTTTGCTCACGACCAGAAACTAATCACATGTTGAATAGGCTTGCCGCTTCCATTTCGCCACAAAAAATGTAGGGGTAACCACGCGTTTTTTAAAGTTATTGATCTTTTTTGAAAACTTTTAAGGTGCCCGTTACATTTTATCCTGTCACCTCCCCAGTAAGTAAGGCATTCGCGTGTCTGCACGCGCACTACGCCATCTGCAGGTACATGTTTGCAGTTGGATTTCAGTGTAATTTTCGAAAGATAACAGCTAGATTTTCAGCTGAAAGACGTTAACAGTTAGTGGCTAGCGATATGCTGCTATTCTGGTCTCCCTGGTTTAAGTACAGGTTCATTAAAATTGATTTGGTCACTGTAGGAAAATTTCGCTTTAATTTTAGTCGTGTGCTTGGTGGCGTAGTTGATTGCGTCAATGTCAACCCCAGCGCGCGCGCGCGCTTAAACCATGGCTTACGTGATGCGCAGAACGTGTGCGCACTAACAAAAGTAGGCACCGTCCTTAAACATCAATGTACGCAGCAACAAACCGAAATCGGCAATTCACGATTGCAGCACAGTCGATAGTTAGCGAAGTAGACGTATGTTGATAATTCACTAAGTTATTTTTCAGTTCTTCAGTGGAACTGAGGCCAAAATAACTTGTCAGCAAGTGCTGTTTTCTTACCTCGAAACTCTGGTTTTCCGCCATGTTGCTTTCTGCACAGACGAGGCTATTTTCCGTTCCATTCTCCTCTCAGAGCCTCGTTCCAAGTCCGCTCGCGTGGAGCGAAGAAAAAGCCTCGTTTCGAGGTCTCCAGAGAAGGAACTCCTCAAGTTCGAATACAAAGTGTCACTTTAGCCATTTACTTGTTTTACTCTCAGTACAAAACCGGAAAGCATGGTCGATGGCAAGCATATGCCTGATTGTGGCGTAACCGGAAATAAAACAAAAAAGCCTAATGGAGTGTCTTAACTGTTTTTACTGCGTTTTCGGTGCCCTGTGCCCTGTGCCCTGTGCCCTGTGCCCTGTGCCCTGTGCCCTGTGCCATGTGACCTGTGACCTGTGCCCTGTGACATGTGGCCTGTGACCTGTGCCCTGTGCCCTGCGACCTGACCTGTGACCTG
>JAHPZR010005239.1:12500-22500 GCA_019787425.1 Platygyra sinensis
CAACCGACAGAAACTTTCCATATACACACTTTACATCCTGCCACCCTCCAGGCGTCAGGAAAGGCATTTTCAAAGGAGAAGCAGTTCAAACGCAGATTACAGGACAGAAGTTATCCTGATAGCCTTTTAGAAAATACTCCCTCAGAAATTAAGTTTAGCGAAAGAATGTCTGCTCTGCAAAATAAACTGACAAAAACCGCGCAAAAGGATTTCGCCGTTTGTTACAGAATATCGCCCATCTGTACCGAATCTTAAAAACATTCTTATGAGACAATGGCATTTAAAAGAAAATCAGCCTCTACTAAGAGAAATCTATAAAAACCCTCCCCTGCTTTCATACAGAAAAGGGAGGTCTTTGGAAAACGTACTCGTTAAAGCAAAGCTTTGAAGGTCAGAGTTTTCCTATCTTAACCAATGGGAGTCTTCGAGTTGTTTGGCCTGTCAACCATTTCTATCCTCAAAAGTAGCTTTTGAAGAGTTGATTCTCTGAAGTCTTAAGGCTTCGCCTTTGATAAAGCCTTTCTGACTCGCGGAAGGTGGTAGGAGGTGAAGTGTGTACATATTGAAAAGTTTCTGCCGGTTTGAAGAGTGTGCGCACGTCGAGAATGCATTCCTTCTTTAATCTTTTGCCCTTATATGCGCGTGCATCCAGAAAAGTTATTTCTGTATCTGATGTTTCAGCCGTGATTTTTATGGTCGGATGATAGCTATTTGCTAACTCGATAAACGTATTGGAACGCTTCCCTTATATATGTACGAAAAAGAGTTACTATCGGGGATAGAGTAACCTTTGAAAACGCCCATCAAGATTCGGAAAGGGAGTATAACTGGCTCTTTCGAAGAAGAAAGAGAATCAGCAGAAGACCAAAGAGAAGATTCCCTTGACCTCAATGCGATCAACTTTTTATCAAGATCAATTCGCACTCGCCTTGGCAGAGTTATTTCTTTCTTCACATCGATCTCTAGACACTTTTATGCCTGTGATTTCGGTCGCCGGTTTCAGGATTTTCTCATCACGTTCACCAAACCCGGCCACTATTCGCTTTAGGATTAGGTACACTTTACTACAGCAATACAGTCGTAATATACAGCAAATGGTGTCGTGTAACTGGTTGAACTTGTCGCCTGATTAACACTGGAAGCAGCTGAAACATTGCAATTGCGATCTACATCTTAATTGACTACATCCTGAAACCAACATGTGATTACTGCACTATTTGCTATGATGAATCGTGAACCACAGCCTCTTTCTGGACATATGAATATGGTCTCTCGGCACCTTTGTTTTAATGACAGCGGATAAGGTAACAGCTTCGATTGGCTTGAATTTCGTGACTCGTGAAATTTTGTTAAAACTGTGCGTGACGCGTGAATTTTGTTAAAAATTGTGCGTGAAACGGGATCATGACCCCCCTTTGTCACCCTCAGAAAATAACGCGCACGAAACTCGATTTATCAAGCTTTACACAAGTATAGAAGGTTTCACGGTCGCAGACTTCATCTTGGTAGTGGGGCAAACACGGCAAAATTTACAGTGAATGTATGGGAAAAATCGTGATTTTGATGCTCGATAACTCGAGGAAGTTTGACATTCTACAGTTTCCATGAATTGCAAACTAAAAATGCTAGCTAAAAGAGGTTACCGATCAAATTTGAGAATTGTACTCTTACAAAGAAAGCCGCATATTTAAATTCTTATTTCTCATATATTTGTCTGTAAAATGAAGCCCCTTCGCGGGAAAATTTAGAAGCATTTGTATGAAAAGCTAAAAACACGATTTCTCACTTCTCAGCAAACCGATGCTCTTCAGATTTAATCGGTGAACTCTTTTAGCTAATGTCTTAAGTTTGCAATTCACAGAAATTTCAGAATATCAACCTTCCACGAGTTATCGAGCATCAAAATCACGATTTTTCCCCTACATTCACTGTAAATTTTGCCGCGTTTGCCCCACTACCAAGATGACGTCCGCGACCGTGAAACCTTCTATTCAAGAGACTCTAAGTTTATGCGTTGCGTGGCATTAATGGCGGCTCGATAAGTACTCGAGTAGGTTAAAGATGAGTCATTGCTCAAGGTTTTGACAACTAAACAGGTCTTTCTGTTTGGCGTCTCCGTACAAAGCTCTATAAATTTGGGCGAGTGAACAACCGCACAGACCTAAATCTTGGCGAGATCGTTTTTACATCAATCTTCTTCGTTTTATTGAATGACTACGGTTTATATTTTTGATGGGATGACACTGCAAACCAGCAATCGGACTCTACGCTAACAAAAACGTACAGTCATCTGGGTGCACAGCCAGCAGAAACTCATCTTTATAACCGTGACACTTCCTCAGTTGTTCCCTCTTTGTTTCCTTCGTCCGCCATTCTGAATTTTCATGCGGGTTACCGCTGTACACTCGTTCGCAGACTACCGTTGCCCGTTCCCCGTTCCCCGTTGCCCGTTCCCCGTTCCCCGTTCCCCGTTGCCCGTTCCTGGTATTAGTAACATCCCAGTAATACTGCACATTGTTACCTTTTTTTGTTTTGTTAAGTCCAGGAAACTGCTTTAAATTCGCGATCTGTATTTAAAACCCATTTCACAGCGCACCGACTTTGCAAACACACGGACTTTGTATTTTCCTTCAAAAGCATCCTTAATTTCCTTCATTTTCTGCACATGATGGTGACATAGCTCAGTGCTACTCATCTCTGCCGTTCAAGTCTACCGCGATCGACTCCTTGTGTGGGCTGATTTTTTTTTTCTCTCTATTTTTAGAGATACAAAAAATAATTTTTCTGTGTTTATATCATTTCGCTCGCTATATGCGCATTTACCATACCGTAAAACCGTAATTCAACTTCTTCCGTTTCTGTAATGCATCAGTCAATTAAAACCCCGGCTCCCCGAGCCCCGGGACATAGCGGGGGTTTAATGCGGCCAAAGCCGGGATTTAACGCGCTTTTAGTGAATTGTAGGCCCCGGGGGGCGGTAGATTTACCAAAATGTCTGTCAACCGGGGCCGTGGAGCGGCGATTTAACAGCACGTGTGATCATCGGAAGCGGGGACAACAGCCGGGATTTAAGACGAGGGTACACGTGAATAGGAGTGACATTTGAAGTATTATTAAAAGGGGGATTGTTAGGATTAAAATAGGATGGAAACATTACCAGACAGTTGACCACCCCAAATGAGAGCCCCAGGTTGGTAGGGGACTGTTTGGTATCCATCTAATAATTCTTCATTTCAATTTTCAATTTTCCAAATCCATCAAATCTTCAATATTTCATATTTTCCTCAATTTAACCTTTCCTTTGAGAAAAAAATATTTCTTTTCTAAAATGTCAAAAAATGATCCAAAAATCTACACAAAACGGCCAACCGGTGGTTATGGTTATAAGCATACAGATTTAGCGTTACTTGCCGAAAGGTGACCGAGATAGCGGCAGAAAGGCCATACATCAAATCAGCCTTCACGTGTACCCCTGCCTTAACACGAAGGACCGAGGGACACTCCATTTAAAAAGTAATGGGCGGGTGGGCAAAAATCACGCAAGGGAGGGGTGACTGAAGAAAAATAAATTGTGCAAACCATAAGGATAACAATGGCTTAAACTGAAGTATTTGAAAAAAAACAAAAAGAACAATGTGGTATTAACAGCCATCCTAGCCTGCTCGATTCGTTTGCAATGAAGCAAGCATATACCGTGTTTTGAAAGCCTTCAACCTTGGACAAATTGTGTTGGAAAGTGGCAAAAACATGAACTCATAACCGGTTATACCTATTGAATAAGTGCCTGCACCCCCATTCCCCCTTTAAATGTTGGATAATAGCCAAATGCAAACTTGCGTTAGATCAAGTGTTTTGTCAACATTGCCACGGGGGTGGGGAGGGGCAAATGCGAAAAAAAAGGAAATTTCCAACCCTTGTGACCAAGGTTGTTGAAATTAAGGTCTTATTTCACACTAAGCATGTATCATATGACGATTGCTACAACTGCTCTTAAAACAAACCGTGAGCTCAAATTCTCCCAAAAATTATAGTTGATTTTTAAAATTGTTCCCAATAGATAGCAAACATGTGACAACGTGGCTGACATGGCCAAACGGGAGATCTATCGGATTGATCTCTGGCTATAACGCGCTGCCGTAAATCACTAACAGTAAGAACCGTGTCTTAATCATGAAGTTGAAAACTGCAAACGTGACGACAAGGACAAGATCACGCGATGTTCCGGGGTTCGCGGTTCGCGGTATTGGTTCAGTTCGGTGTTCGGATGTCCCCCCTATACGGGGCTTCTAAAAGACTTCCTGGTCCCTGGGGACGGGGAAATAGGCTATCTTTTAACACTGGGTAAATGTTAAATTTCCCGCTATGTCCCGGGGCTCGGGGGGCCGTGGTTTCAATTGACTGATGCATAAAATCCATACGAATTCCGCATCCAGTGAGACTTGAACCTGTGCTGCTCATCGATTTTACGATTCTTGGTGTTCTCATTTTCGGTAGGCGAGTCTTCTTTAACTTATATCTTTTAATTTAGACCTTTAAAACAGCCTATTTTAATTAAAGATAGACAGCAATTTAAAAGTAAGCTGCGAGCGTACCTCATTTGCATAAAGTTTACAGCCCATCGAGCGACATATTTTGACCGCCCTCTCCCTATTCACTTTCACTCACATGAAATTTCTAACTTTCTTGACACAGAGACTTAGCTTCTGCCTCAGCAAATGTTGTCAAAGTGCTACAACCGTGGACAAATTGTGTTGGAAAATGGCAAAAACACTGATGAACTCATAACCGTAATACCTATTGAATAAGTGCCAGCACCCCCATTCCCCCTTTCAATGTTGGAAAATAGTCAAATGCAAACTTTGTTAGATCAAAGTGTTTAGTCAACATTGCACAGGGGTGGGGAGGGGCAAAATGCGAAAAAAAGGAAATTTCCAACCCTTGTGACCAAGGTTGTAGTCTCTTCAATTTTAAACGAAAAAAAATTTCCAGGTGACGAGGTAGACTCGAACCCGGCGTGCCAGATCGACAGTTTTCTACCCTAACCACGAGATCACCGAGGATTCTCTGCAAGTGAACAGTTTGATTTACAGTCAAACCGGATGTTCTTTTGATGGGAACTTTGCAAACTTCCGCCGGAACATTGGTATTTTGGTTGACAGTTTGAGTCGAGCAAGTTGCAACCAGCGCGAGCAAGTTGCTCAGTTCATTTGGTACCTGATGGTAGGAACTCGTTGAGATTTTCCAAAACATTTTAAGTGTCTACTTCAGTATTTTTGAAGACAGGTTTGCGCCGGAGTTTTAACGTGCCTAACGTGAATAAGCACTGCATGAGAACTACCAAGATATTCTCGATCGCGTGAAATAATCTGTACCGTTTGCTGCCGTTGTTTTGAAATGTTATGGCAGTCACTATTGTTGCTAATTCGTTGGCTATCGAAATTCAAAGGAACCATAAGTTACCTGCTTGCATTGTAAAATTATATGAAAACCGGCGACGGGACTGCAACTGTTGCGTTCATATGTCCGTAAATACACATCGAGTTTACGGTTGTCAATGTTAGATACCGTTTGAGGCGATAATCCAACTTCTTCTGCGATTTGTGCCTGTTTTGAACTGAACAGACGTCCACAGGGCAGTTATTTTCTCCCTTTTTAAGCCTCGTGATACGATTATAATGTATGTTAGCCATCATAAGCCACAGTAAGAATTTCGAGTCGCAAACTGCTTTTCAAATGATTTTTGAAAACGGCACGGAAAGCGATAGCAACTTGCTTGCGCAGGTTGCAACTTGCTCGACTCAAACTGTCAATCAAAATACCAATGTTGCGGCGGAAGTTTGCAAAGTTCCCATCAAAAGAACATCCGGTTTGATTGTAATTAAGTACTATATCGAAAACCCGAACGCTATAAAGAAGCTAACCATTAACCATAACACTAATCAGAGTTTTCAGTGCTTAGGCCTAATCAGTATTTTCAGTGCTCAGGCCAAAAATCAGTATTTACTTTGTGTACGCATCACAACGTATCCAAGGGCGGTTTGAGATATGGAAACAAGTCCAAACCCATATTTTTCTCTACAACTCACGATAACTCGTGCTGCGCATGCGCTTCACGAGTTAAAAAATGAATTTCTATTTAACCTAATACGAATTTTGCCATACTCTAAAGTCATTTACTTTGTTTATCACTGTCAAAACCATCACAGAACTAAATCCGGAACAAAGCGATAAATTTTAAATAAAGATTTAAAAAAATTAGCCATCGTGCTTTCACAGGTGGCCCTAAGACTCTGAATACGATTAACACGTGACAGCAGTCTGTTGACGATTGCATTACGATTTTAGCGGTTTATAAGACAATGTATGAAAAAGCTTCGAAAATTGCTCTAAATGCTATGTGTAGAAAATAATTTAAATAAAAATGGCTTACCTCATGTTTACATTGCATTATTTTGATGTCTCTTTAGGGGGTTTAGGGGAAGCAAACTACGAGACCATAAAACTCACCAAAATGGCTCTAAACCACCTCCAGGAACATTTGTGATATCCCTGTAAACATACAATGTAACTGCTGCATTGTATCATTATAATCTTCAAACCTATATTTAGTTCAAGTAATTGTAGCCTGCGTACCAGGCGGGATTCGTAAGCGAGCGAGAGGCCACATTTCGTATGGTTTTGCTTGCCGCCCCACTTTAATCACTTTAGATGATCCAATTAAATAAGCCAATCAGAGAACGGAGTGTGTGAAACTTGAGGTTATTTTCGCGCGAAACAGCGCGAATACATGCGACTCATCGTTAATAAACCATCGAGTTACATTGAGATCTCTGATAACTCGAAGGACTTTACGCCAAAAAAGCCTGCCAAACGAGGGCCCAAACCCAAGGAAGGAAGTGCAATTGACATATGTAGATTGTGCTTTTACTAATCTAAAGCATAAATTTGGTGATTTCGAGAAATCCTTGCGTATTTCTATGGCGACCTTCTTAAAACCGTCGACGCAAGCAGGATGCCAGAATATTGACACAGTGGCTGATCTCTGCCCGTGTATTTGTTTGGACGTTGTGAAGTCTTCAACATTGTCAGAGCATGTCTGTTAAGGCTGTGCAAGGAAAGTACGAAGCCACTGTGCAGCTTTACGAATTTATTGTGTCAAGCGTTAATAGAAACACGGGCGAGTCGCAATCGAACATCTCAAACTTTTCTTCAGGTGAAGAATCGCCGAGAAGATTCAAGCGTCTTCTTCCAACCTCGATTTCCTCTCCACTGCGAAGTTTCAAGCGAGGCCACAAGAGAAATAGTGGCCTTAAAAAACCATTGAATTTCGCGGAAAAGTGAATGTCTACAGGTGAAAATGAGGAGACTTTGAATGTGGAAGTACGAGATCAAAGGTGTGATCTTCTAAACGTGGATGATATGCTCGGAAAACAGACTAGCCAACTGAAAACTTGGATAGTTGCTCTAAGTGGCCTCGTTGAAAATTACAGTTCCTTTGACGATAAGACCAAATCAATGATCGTTAACCTTTGTCGAAAGAACTGGAAAACTATAGCCAATTCATTTTGCCAACAACCGAACGTGCAAGCTAAGACGAATTAGCGGAACCACTGCGTAAAGCGGTCAGCGTGGAGCTCAAGGAATATTGCAGCACCTCAACCAATTCTGTTTTAAAGAAATCCTCCCCAGAAGATCTAGCTTCATTTTCCAATAAAGTTATCGTGCAAGAAGCTAAAGTTTGGTTTCCCTAATGGATGGCTTGCTTGAAAGGCGCTTGCAATGTGCAAGATTTTTCAAGTAAAGATATAAAGGCTATAAAATTCTCTTGCCTTGTCGGCGGCCACTGTTGTTTGGTGTAGAAATCAGACAATGTCTTGTTTCTACTGTTGTCTTCCATAGCGGAGTAAAACATAAAGATTTGAAGCTATTTAACAAGTTGTCAGTCAATCTTTGATCTTAATTCAGACAAAGATGGGGGAGAATGGTGAGACGAAACTGTTTCACTGGAAAAGGTCCAGGGCGGAGCTCTTTCGCTTAACGAAGTCGAGAAAAAGCAAGTCAGGAATCACGAAGACGAAGATATGCGTGTGGATGTTGATTTCTCAGAGAACACTGTCCAATCATACACGCTAAGTGCCTTTAGATGTTGCGAAGAACAGCTTAACACCAATGGATGTGATCTGAATGCCTTGACCGATCTTGATTTGACCGCAGCGTCAGAAAGAATTGCCCGGATAAAGCTCCCTCATTACAAGTAATAAGTGTAAATAGATTACTAAGATTGTCGTGTTTATTCCAGAACAGTTTTAGCAGTTATATTTTCAGAGTATGATAAATTGATGCATCAGTTATTCCAGGCAGTGTACCCCCAGAAAGTGCCTTTGCTCAAGGTTATATTACTTGTAAACTACAATATTACTTCAAGGAATCTCCACTTTCAGAATACATGATGGAGATAAAATCCAGTCAAACCTGCTTCAAAATGCTGTTCCTGTTCTGTGTTTAACTTTCACTAAACAAACAGATTAATTCCACCACTTGATTATTAGTGAGACATTATTAATACATGACAGAACTGCTAAGTGGAATTCACATTTTTTTCATAAGTAATTTTTAATTAAGCAACGTGTGCTTCTACACGTAAATTTAGGTTGGTTGGTGACAATATTGACCTCATGGTGCATGTCAGGATCCAAAGTCAGCAGTATGAAAACAGGTCATTTGATCGGACCCAGCAGTATGCTGTTCTAAACCGTGTCCAGGAAACCTCTCTGGACACCAAACATCCAAGGAAGTCATTGAAGTAGGTCCAGCTGATTGACCTTGTCTGAAATCAATCTGTTCAAGAATGCCTAAAACAAAGGTGGGCAGTCCTGATCAGTAAAATTGTGTGTCGATATCTCTCAGCTTTTCAGCTCCAACATGATGTTGTCATTTGGCTCATACCCCATCGCTACTCTAAAGAAATGTCATCAAAATCTCAAACTGTAAGTAAAATTGACCAAAGTCGTACTAAAATCATATTACAGGGATCGTACGGGTCCTGGAAACCTGGAAAGTCCTGGAATTTTATTCTAGCATTTTCCAGGACTGGAAGGAAAAAGGCCACCTGTCCTGAAAAGTTCTGGAAATCTGTTAAACTCAACTAAAAATATCAAATGTATGGAAGGTAGTAAATAGAATTAACATTGAGATCTTGGGAGTGTAGGGATTAATGTGAATTTTAAAGCCCTTGAAAAATCAATCTGAGTCCTGGAAAAGTTCTGGAAATTTGTTTCTGAAAAAGGGTATGAACCCTGAAAATTATTATTACTATTATATTCATGTGGTGATATAAAGCTCTCAATAATTTCTTTAGAAAGTTCAATTAAGACTGTTTTTTTCATACTAATATTCTCTTTTCTAATTCTAAGTGAAATATGTTTTATTTAAAGGAGAACCTTGGAGACTTATCCATCGAAAAATATTTTTTTCCCCACTTTTTCTAGCATACTTAATTATCGTAGTAATAATTAGAAAGCCCAACGTTTACTTTGGGATGTGTAACTGTAAGTAATCGTGTACATTATTTTTTAAATGAGAATAAATATTATTTTTGATTCAAACTTATTTACAATTTTTTTTTGTGAATTAAGTTTTTGATTTCCTTTAATGTTATGTAATGTTTTTGGTGTCTATTAAGCGAGTTCTCAAATTAACATTGTTATAGTCAGGATTACTTACGTGCTTGAAAGACTGATGGAATAATGTTTGACTCATCAGTATGTTGTCTTAAATACACCATAAGATGGTGATAATTCAAAACTTTTGTGAACGACAGCGACAATAGCATTTTCAATTTTTTGGAATGTTGTCTGGGGATGCAATGCTACAACCAAAGCATTGCAAGTGAAATGTATGGAATGCCAGAACTGTCTTATGATACTTATTTTTATTATATTGGGTGGTTATGTCATTATATACGGTAGTTATGTTATTATATTCGGTGATTAACTCATTA
>JAHPZR010005239.1:25000-29401 GCA_019787425.1 Platygyra sinensis
AAACAAAGTTTGAACCGAATATAATGAAGAAAGCACCGAACATAATGAAAAAAGCATCGAATATAACGAAGGAAGCACCCAATATAATGGAATAAGCACCGAATATAATGAAATAAGCACCGAATATAATGGAATAAGCACCGAATATAATGAAGACAGCACCGCATATAAAGACATAAGCACCGAGTATAATGCAATAAGCACCGAGTATCATGAGTTAATCACCGAATATAATAACATAACTACCGTATATAATGACATAACCACCCAATATAATAAAAATAAGTATCATAAGACAGTTCTGGCATTCCATAGTAATGGCACAACTTCTCATTTCCAACCAAGACAAGTATGTACCAACCCGGAGGATAGACAATGAGACATGTGAGAAGACTTAAATATTACAAACGTATGTGACCCTGTTGTGATTGCAAGCGGGCAAGGAAACAACACGAACGCGTTTCATCAAAGACCAGACTGCGAAAAGCAAGATCACCCGGAATCAAGTGTGTTCTTGCTAGACACAGACTTTCACGGTTTTTCTTTATCACAAACGTATATCGGGCCTGCATGTTGTTATGAAAAAGATTTACAATTCCCCCAAGAAATCTGAGCTGCCAACGTTCATACTTCCGGTGAAAATTAATTGGCTTATTTTTCTGCGGTTTCCGGGGTGGAAATGAAAAATTTGCAGAGATCAGAGCAGGCTCACTTTCTCGTCTCATGGCTTTGCCGTTCGATTTCGCGCGTACGGCGTAGCTTGTGCTTAAATTCTTGCCTGTCCTCCAATGTGAGCCTGCTCGCAGGCTAAGCTCTCGGTTTCCCGTATAACTGCACAAGGGCAATGAAAGCTCTGGGAACGAGATTGAGCTTCGCTTAAGGTCAACAAATGTAAACCCCAGGCAGAGTGCAGGCGCGGATCATGCCGCGAAATGAACAACTAATGTAATCTCAAACAGGACACGCAAAAGGCGATAAATGATGGTGACAGAGGGTCTCCAGAAGTGTTAGACAAGGTCATAGTCTCAAAAATGTTATTTAACGTAGAAAGTCTTTACCATTTAAGCGTTACATACTGTATACGCTAAAAAAAATTCGATCCTTCTTTATACGTTAGTCAGTTAATATTTTGAAGTTTATATGGTTAAGATACCAGTTAACTCCACTGAGAACCTCTGCCTTGTCTTCATCTGAAATCAATCAATGGTCAGGCATAATTCCTGGTTCAACTAAAGATTATTTTCAAATCATGAGTTTTTTTGGTCCTTTACAACCATTTAAAGTGTCACTACTGCAAGACATTGAACAGTACACGTAACTGCAACATTCGTGGGATGGAAGCAAAGAAACAATATGAGGGTCAAAACTCAAATAGCTTGCTACACGATAACAGCCAGTTGATTTTAAAGTGAGGTAACTGCTGCCCATAAAAGTATAGTATGACACCTGATGACAGCCCATTTCTTCCAGCTCGGCCCGCTTGTAATTGCTGGTGGAAGTCAAGAAGGCTTCTATAAGGACCAAAGTTCACAATGTATGTCACATTTGGAAAGTTAACTCCCATACTGAGTGCCATGGTAGCTAAAGCTACTGGTTTCATTTTTTAAAAGAAATCAACAGTCTTTGTTTGTACTCTTTCAGTGAAAGGGAATGGAATATTCCAAGCACACGAAGTTCATGTTTCTTGGATGTTTTTGGGTGTTTTAGGACATCATGAGACAATTCCAAACCCTTGCAATTTGAGTACAAATTGTCACAGAAGATTATGGCCTTGGGGGTTTTCTTTCCATGCTCCTTAATCATGTCAACAACCCAGTCCAGCTAGATCAACATAATTATCTTTTCTGGAAACTTTATATACAGACAGCCTTAAAGTCACCCTGTTTGGACTAACAAAAACCTTTACTGGGTTTTTCATGATAAGGTCAGTAACAATTGCCTTCTCAGTGTCCACATCTGCAGTGCCAATAAGGGCCAAGACTGGAGTATCTACACAATAAACAAAAGAAAATCATAAAATTTGAGGAAATAAGTTTACATAAATTGTAGTGATGAGCAAAATGGGTCTTCCCAATCATAACTCTTTAACTTGCAGAAAAGGAAAGCCCTCACGACTCACATGAAATGCTCCAGATTGATCCAGAATTAAACAATTCATCTGTGTGAAATATACTCACCATCTTTGCAGATTGATCGAAGTATCAACAATTTGCTGTAGGCACCCTGAAACACCTGGTTAGGTTTGCCAGACTTCACTCGCTTGTGCCTAATTGCAAAAGACAAAACAGGATCGATATAAACATGAGCAATGCTACTCACTACTCACTAAACAAACATTACAGAGAATGCAAACTAACTCGAGAGCAAGCCTAAGATTCCTCCCCTTTTTCCAGTCCATGATTCGACGGTGTGACATTTGTCGACCACAATAGCTGATACCGCTTCGACACCCCTCTGTAACAGACCCAGTGGAATCTTTATCCTCACCGGGTTTTCGGAAAAACCATCACTGGGTTGGCCAATTTCCCACTGGGTCAGGTTATTTTTGGCTGGGGTTTTTAATAGGTTTTTTCAGTTGTCGAAAATAATGGTTTTCTATTGTTTTTCCATTATCCCGTTCCCAGAAAGTGGCTGCTTTATAACAGTTTTACAGTGGCTAAACTGAAGGAACTGTCTTAGTCCAGGGAGGACAGAAGAGTATCGCAGGTATAGTGTAAACAGCAAACTTACTGCGAGAGTCAATGGTGGATCACTCACCCTCCTGAGACTTGCACAGGTCAGAAAACAGTCATCAAACTTATCGTAAACACGCAATGATGTCTTGATATCTGTTCCCTCTGCCTCTTCTTTACCTACGATCTTGATATACCACGGTTTCTTGTGCCTCGTAATCACTTTCTGAAGGTTCACCATCTTGTATGCCCACCGTGGATCTTTGCCTTTTGGTAATTAGTCAAGTTTCTTTACATCCAAACATGCTCACATACCCCCGACAAAACGCCATCGTCCCAATGTACAACTGCTTTCTTAGCAAAGCTGGTTCAATGTTCTTATCATTTTCCAAATTCGTCTTTACTTTCCTTAAGTCTTCAGTAGCGATCGTGAAGCAATGTTCATGTCTCTGTTGGAACATTGCCTCCGAAGAGGTCTCGTTTTCGTCAGGGATTACGAAATGGACAGCTTCAGTGGCCACACGTTTGGAAAACTGCATAAATGTTGGGTTATTTCCACATTGGTTCCGTAGAGGTCTCTTTTTTGTCAGGGCCTACAGTAGCATACAAGTAAGTGGAGGATACCTTATCTATTCTTCTCCTGACACTGACGTTTTGACACATGATGCTACCTGAAGTAACAACAGGGATTACGAAATGGAAAGCCTCAGTGGCCACACGTTTGGAAAACTGCAGAAATGTTGGGTTATTTCCTGGATTCTGCTCAGTGACGTGGCCATAGATCTCTCAACCATGCGCGTGCCAAGAGTCTTAACTTTGATTTCGCTTAGAATATTCTCCTTTCCAGTGTACTTAGAATAGCCTGACACGGATACTGTACCCCATTCACAAGAGGTACGTAAAATCCTTCTGTTGTACGTGAAGCCATAGATCTACTGGTTATATCAAGTGGAACATCACCGGTGTAAGTTCGTATGTCTGTGATAAGACACTTTAAGTTGTCAGCTGCCCTGATGATATCTGGAAGTGAATCGACCAGTGTCTTGTTCTTTATAGAAGAAGCGTGAAGTTGATCAGATAAGCGAGTTCATTGTGACTCTAATCCCATTGATTCAGCAATATCGTGCCATTTAGACCGAAACCGGAAAAAGCCTTTTAAAGAACAAGCGATTCATGTAGCACCTTGGAATTCTGATGGATGCTCAGCTACGTACAGACATGCACAAATACGCTGGGTATGTAAAAGTCACACCAAACTGTCACTGGGGAAGCAGAAAAATGGCCGGGCGAAATCAAAATATTCGCTCGGTACTGGGGAGGCTAAATTTCCACTGGGTAAGGGAAAATAATCCACTGGGTCGGGTTCCAGTGGGTCTGTCTGTGTATGAAAATAAACCTTTTTCCCTGGGAATGATGAAAAGTATCGATTAACATTTGATTGACGTTTCAATACTCACAAGTGCAAGCTCATGCCCCAATCACATGGAAAGTTGCAGCTCGATGTTAATGTTTCAGTGCAGTTTTGGAGCGGGCGTTTCAGCAGTCCAGAGCGGCTTGGAGCAGTTGTTTTCAACCAGTCCCCCACCTTCTGCACCCTTATTATTCTCCATTCCACTGATCTAATCAGTATTAGTATCACGCAACTAGTGAACTAATGCAAATCCTGCATTTTGATTGGCTACGCTACTAGGGGACTATTAGCAATAGTCATCGAGTAGCGAAATTCGCG
>JAHPZR010005240.1:0-2500 GCA_019787425.1 Platygyra sinensis
ATGGATGAAGTCAATGACTAATCAATGCAATCAATGATAAATCAATGTAATCGATGACTAATCGATGACCAAAATTTTGTGGCAATTGATTAGTCATCGATTACTCATTGATCATCAGCAGTAATCAATGAGTAATCAACTGATTACCTATCGATTACCTATTTATTACTCATTGATTTCATTGATGTCATTGATGTCATCGATTAGTTATGTCTGGTTCATTATGCCTTTTCTTAACACACCAGTTAAGAAAAGGCATAATTAAGTATTGAGAAACCAGGTCTAAAAAGACACTTCTGTAATATTTTGCATGCAACGTTATATACAATGTATCTAGATGCTGCTATGTTATGAAAACGCACTCAGAATGAATTAATGAATTGCCATTTTGCATATTTAACATCACTATTTGCTTCAATAATTGGATTCCTCTTAACGTTACCATATACCTTTAGAAGTATCTCACACAAAAAGGGATGTAGTGTGTCCAGTTTAATCTGATGACACTGTATGTAAACCCCATATCAAATTAAAACTTACATAGCTGGCTATAAAACTATACCAAGAACTTTCAAATAAAATGAATTGTCAAATTTTTCTAGATGTTTAGTGCAAGTATCCAAGTCATTATAATAATTACTATTACTATTGATATTATTATCATGATCATAATTATTATTGTTGTTTTTGTTGTTCTTGTTGTCAATTATCGATATCACATTTTGAAAGCTACATGTACAAGTCAAAGCAAACAATTTTTCTTGTTAGTTTCATTTGTTCCTCAGCTTCTGGACACAAAATGCTACAAAAATTGTCTGCATGTTGCCATATTCCATCACAGTAAAAAGTTCCTGAACATTTTTAAAACAGGATTAAAGAATTGACACGAAGTGATAGTACAACAATCATTTTCAGAAAATAAAAAAATGTTTTGGAATAAAAATTTGCACACATGAATGGGTAACCAAGCTACAGCTGTACTGTCCAAAATTAAAGGCAGACTCCCTTTGACTTAGCTTTCAAAAAGAGATTTACATGTAGATGCTTACATGTACATAGAAAAACCCTAAAAATATCAAAGGCAATAAAGCTGGCTAGCAATCTACATGTACACCAAGTATTTTGAAATAAAATGAATTGCCAATATTTTTAGGGCTTTTCTATGTACATGTAAGCATCTAAATCACTTTTTGAAAGCTAAGTCAAAGGGAGTCTGCCTTTAATTTTGGACAGTACAGCTGTAATTAGGCATGTTAAATTGGGTGGTTGCAAGAAACCCTGAAAACAACCTTGATACAACAAAACCTTGTTATAGCAAACATACTTTGCCAGTCCCTTGGGTTGGCCTTTCATTCTATCAAAGTTCCACTGTACTTTGACATAACTATAACAAATTCTCTTGACATTTGTAGTGGTCATCAATCAAACAGGGTTTACAGGTACTCTGATATAATGTACAGTATATACAATGTATAAAATAACAGATGACAAACTGATCAAATGTAGATTTGACTTGGCATTTTATTACTATTTAGTTTCGTACTACACAACTCGTGTGCAGCACTCATCAGATAAAGTTGCCAAAGGCGAATTTACATCATTACTGTGAATAAGCTGATTTGAAATATACATGTAACCACTGAAAATACGAACACTTTTTGAAAACAAAGGAAAGCTGGAAATTATAAATACACTGCTGAAATACAACAACAACAATATTTTATTACTTCTCGATTAAGCCTTGATCCCGTGGCTCTGCAGGTACTGTAGCAGTGCTAATTGAGGCTGGCCAGGATAATCAGTGAGAGAAAAACAAAATACCAATTAAAAACTACAGAGTCTGACAAATATAAATAGGTAAGTACACGTATGAAAACGCAATGGATTTACAGGAACAGCTATGTAATCAATTGAGGTTGGCAACGTTACAAGATAAGCTCTAAAAAAAGCTTGAACATTTAAAATCTAGCACTTTTCAGGAGGAATTTGTTTGGATGTCTACGTGAAGTTATCAGTTCACTCTGTATGTTCAGAGAGGCTTAATCAGGTTTACAGAATAATAAAATACTTCTCCCAGAGGTATAGGTTACATCGATTTGAAGTGCAGTTACATGGGGCAGCTTTCTATTGACTTTGACAATAAGTTAAAGTTACAAACTCACTTGAAAGATTTTAAAACAAGTCGACTTAAATAACCCCGCTTCAAATCAATGTAACCTCTGCCTGTGGAAGAAGTACCTTTGTAAACTTGAGTTAACCTCTCTGAACAAACAGAATGAACTGGTAACCTCAAGTAGACATGCAAACAAACCATTGTTACTGAAAAATGCTAAATTTTAACTTTTAGAGCTCCTCTTGTCACACAAAAGTAACAGCATTTATCTATAATTTCCAGCCTTCCTTGGTTGTGTAAAAGCATTCACACAATTTATTGTAGCAACATGTATCATATTTCCAATGATTGTACATGTGTATTTCAAACCAATGTAATAACGTAAAT
>JAHPZR010005240.1:10000-37500 GCA_019787425.1 Platygyra sinensis
CTGAATTTGCATTCAACGCCTGGCATATTTTTATTCCGAAAAGGACCTGAGAACTAATCATTTCCCAGCAAGATCATAAACAAAGATGGCCGACGATTCAAAGATCAGCATTGCTCGTGTTTAACCATTTCAGTCATAGTTTTCCAAATGGCGTCCCGTCACTCGTGCAACATGGAAAACAAGGGATATTCTGGCGCGTTGGGAAGTTTTCTGATAAGAGGAAATGGCAATTTTACAGGATTTTTGGACGCTTCGAACTCAGTAGCAGTCAATTCGAGCGAGAGCAGTTGACTTCATTGATGCACTTTCCTGTAATCGGCGAGTGTTTGGGACAGAGAACGACGGATTTTAAAGAAATGTATGGCGACTTAGGTCAATAAACAGTGAAAAAAAGAACTGGCTCAGGACGTAGGTGGTTTTTATTTATCGAGTCACTGTGAGGCTTGATGAATAGCAGAATCAATACTGAATATGTCTCGATCGAGAGCAGACGGGACCATGAGCTCCTGATTGTTATATTTTAGAAATTTTACAAATTTCCATACAGTTTCTTATATTATTTGGGCGCCATTATGGACGTCATGCGCAAGCGCGGTCGCCATCTTGTCCAATATTTCTGGCAATGAGACAATAGGTCAATTTATCGACATAAATAACATCATGCCTTGGCTTGATGTATGCTTTTTCGATTTACCCTCCAGACTCAGTTTAGCGAGTCCCAACTGGGTTGAAAATCGATCATTTTCATTCGATTCACATGTCGCAACCAACAAGCCCAGAAAAATTTTAATGCAACCAACTTATTGCATAACTTTTCCTTGTCCAAAACCCACAATTTCAAGAATATTGGATTAATCTAATAATTTTGCGGTGAATAAAACCAGTGTGTTCTCCAACCTTAACTTCGTCGGTCGGTGCGAAGAATTGTTATTTTGACCATGTGCCATATCACCGAATTTCATAAGATTAAGGATTTTAATTAAGGAAAGGTAGGTCTTTCAAAATATGTAAAGTTTAGTTTGGGCAAATGATTTGGCAGTCTTCTAAACATTATTCAAAATCGCTTACTCTAGACACAAAATCACGCCAGCAGTGTCGAGTGCGTGACCAAGAGTATATTATCATTGTATCCGCAATCTACATACCAATATCACTTTGGTTCGAAACGTCAGCGTTACAAAGGTATAAATATGATAAACATGCTTACCCTCTTCGATTTTTAACATCCTGAATTTGGCAAACTGTTTCTTTCCCTGTATATTTTCAGCGACGTTTTCGACAAGGCCCACATCAGAATTTGAAGAAAAACAATAACTGCCAAGTGCATATGTATTCATTGTATATATCACAATCTCTGCTATTTGTGTCCTTTGATTTAGCAAGCAGTAAACCTCTAAAGCGTTATTCAATTGCAATATGCGAGTTTCGAGTTTCCATTTTGAAGACATTTGAAAGTTCTCGCTGTTGTTGATTTCAACGTGTAATTTGCATATTTATACCGGAGGCAAGCGCGCGCAACACCATTTGCAAATAGGGACGAGGCTGGGGATTTCTGCGGACTACAGAACGGGAAGTGCCCTTTATCAGGTAAGAAAAAAAAATCAAATACTTTAACTGGTCACGAGAACAGACTGTACAAGGAGAAAGTACAGCGTCAGAGAAATCAAAATAAAAAACTGACCAGCAAAGCCCGAAGAAAATCGGAAATTGACCAGCAAAGCTGCGACTGACTCTGATGTTCTCCCGATATCTTTTAGACCCTCGTTCTAAAATTCTAACATAACAAGAACATTTTTTTCCATGTTACACAGTTTACATTCATTAACATTAATGTTACATTGCCTACTTGCAATACACTATGTTACTAAACAAATAAAGAGGCCTAAGCCGTGTATTATACTGTGATAAAACACAATCAGATGGTCATTTGAGAACGCGATGGAAATGTAGAAAACACGAGCCGCAGGCGAGTGTTTTCTTCATTTCTCGAGTGTTCTCAAATGACCAGAGTGTTTTATCACAGTGTAATACACGGCTAAGGCTTCTTCATTTGCTTTAAAATATAGATTTTACGCGCGCAAAACAATAAAACACGCTTTTTCTATGTTTTATACTCTGATAAAACATCACTTATACGACACTAACTGCCAACATTACAATACGTTACATTACATTACGTTACATTACATTACATTACATTACACAACATTACATTACAATACACTACATTACTTGCTTACATACATCGCGTACAATACATGACACTGAACCTGGCAATACGTTACATTACTTACTTACTGTATGTTGTTATTGTTAAGGCCTTGCAAATTGAAACTGTGACTCCTTACGTTAATTTATGAAACTGGACCACTTCTTTAAAAAGTATTTTGTTTGTTTGATATAAAAGCTATGTTACGTTCAATTTTAATTTTGTCATATAAGAGATTTAAGAAATCTGCGAACTGAAATTTAACACTATTTAATGATTTGCAATAGAGGAAGTATTTACCTATGAGAATTAGGTGGTTTAAGATTGAACAGGAAGACCAATTCGTGAGAACTCCGTAAATAATTTCATTCTTGGAAAGGCTAAGGGTCTTTTTAGAAACAGAATGGTACCATTTAATAAAATCCGACCAGAAAGAACTAGCAATGGGGCACGATACGAATAAGTGACCGACTGTTGGTCTACGTTTGCACAAAAGGAAAAAAAATAATTGGGGAAGCTTCAAAGTCTTAAAAATTTCTAAGTGTAACTCTTCATCAATGTGATCTGTTGTTTTTTTGCTTTTGTGTTACAAATGCTTGTTTGTTGGCAATTATCACAGCCTCTTTTTCCACCGTGTTTCCGTAGTTTGTATTAATGTTTGCTTACGTGTCGGAGTCAGTGAGAAAAAGAACTTTCGTTTCTTTATTTGGTTTGAGGAAAAGTAAACAAGCCAACATTTTCGTTGCATGGTCAATAGTATGAAATATATATACAAAAAAGTAATTCTAAAGAACCGGTACTGAGATTACAATCCTTTTTCGTGTTTTTGGCAGACGCTTAGCTTACAAAAATCCCCACCCCTACCCGTGCAAAGAATTTAGCCACATGGCTATGCGAGGAATATGCAAATTAGAAAGACGGCGATCGATGGCGGCTTACAGTGTATTCGTTCGTCACTTACTGGCAATTTCTGCTTCAAAGCAGGTTGAGTGATTCTATCGAGCAGTACAACGAGCCACCAAGGTACAGGATGCATAGGAACTTCGCAAAATCGCTTTTTGTGGTTCAAACCTACCAGACGGATGCCCGGTACAGAGGTTCCCGATTTACAAACTTAGCGGAACGCCATTGAAGAAATGACTGGAGCGAAACGTTGTTTGACAGTCAAGATATCATATCTGGACTAAGGTGAACATATTTATGTTGATTGTGCTTTAGTAATCCGGATATTTCGAATTGAAGGGATTTAATTAATTTTATTATTCAAATTTCATACACTGTGCGAATTCCGATTTTCTGATTGGTTGATTTGTGCCACGTGACACTGGGTTATGACAAAACAACCGCCTTGACGTCACTATCGTGGTGTAATAGCCGTGGTGTAAATTCAATACACCACTGTCATTACACCATGGCTTCGGCTGACTCAAAGTTTGACGATTTTTGTTTGCAGTGTATTCATTTTTAATAATAAAAATGTTAACGCACTCATTGCTCGTGAATTATCGGGATTTAAATGCACTCGTTCACTAACAATGAACTCGAAATTTTCAATACCGCACGAGGCCGCCAAGAAATTTCTCGTTCATTGTTAGTGAACTCGTGCAGGTAAATCCCGATAATTCACTCGCTGAGTGCGTTAACCTGTAAATAAATGCAGTGGTAGTGTTTAGTCACGCATTCGACTACTTGCGTGATTTCGATTTTTCTGTACGATTTGAATAATGTTTTGACGACTGCTTATTCATTTGCCCAAACTAAACTTTACATATCCTGGAAGACCTATCCTTATACAATCGTATCAAGAAAAGCGGCTCAACATTGATAACAATGGGGCATTGTTTTAAGACCTAAAATTGGTCTTATATGGACATTTTAAAACAATGGCGGTATAAGCTTTCAATGCCCGCGGGAGTTTTTGAAATATCCGATTACCATACGAGCGCGAAATTTAAACGATCGGAAAGACTGAATGGAAGACAAATTCTCCCGAGGGGAGATGGTGCTGCTATAATCCTGTCGGTGCAAATAGTTGCGGTGGGGTGGCTAGTGGGGGGGCGGTTGTACACATGTATTTAAAAGTGAAAGTAAACTCACCACGCGTAGGAGTGAAAGTGAAGGTAGCATTTGGCTAGATTGCGAACAGGCTCTCTTTTGCTCTAAAACCCGTAAAATAGTGTAGGATGAACGCGAAAATGGCGAGCGCGATAAACGAGCGACCTCGCGCTCTCGCTGTTTTCGTGTTCGACCCACGGATTGAAAAGCAGGAGGAGAGAATGCATTGAGTCGAATCTAAAATATTTTGGAGTTCCGAGATATGGTACTTGGTCAAAATGTCAATTTTTTTCACCAACCGTCGAACTCCACGACGGAGAACACTCTGCTTTTGTTAACCGCCAAATAATTAGATCAATACAATTTTCCTGTAATTGTGCTTTTTTGGACGAGAAAGAGATATATGCAAAAAGTTGTTTGTATTACAACTTTCCTGCACTCAATATATGCGACACGCGAATCATTTGAAAATCGTCGATTTTCAACCCGGTTGGCACTCGCTAAATTGATGCCAGGACGTGAAATCAAAAGTGTGGTTTTTCGCGGAAATACCGAAATATTCGAGGAAAGAAAACACATGGCGTTTTTACCTTTACCGAGGCCTACTTATGTGCAAAAGTAGGGCGAATTTAATTTTTCAAGTCTTACCGGACTATATTTGATTTTTGTGGACATTTGCTCTTAAATAATATTAAAAGCTGTATAGTTGTTTCGCTAAAGATCACCAGAATACCGTTAATTACTACACCAGCATAATGCTTGACTTGACAATTAGAAAGCTGGTTATTTCACATAGAGCGAGAAAATCCGGGAGAATTTACGAAATGCGAAGCTTTCAACCGCAAAATTCTCAAGGAAAATCAAATGAAATGAGGATTCTCAGTAAGAAATTTGTTTTTAAAGTTTGGGTATACCTCGGGAGGTTGTCATCTTTTCCGCAATTTCCAGAAATCACTCTTCTATTTGCTAGTAGAAATTTCTTCAAATTCAACGGGCAAGGAAGATATCATTAATTATTCATCACGAAGGTGTGCGTATTCAAATTAAACAAACTTTCTCTTGTCCTCTTTCGTCCAACCAGAAAGGAGTTTATCCTGTAGCAGAACTTCACTGAGACTGAAGCGTTTGCTCCCAGAATAAAAGACAGCAACAACAAAACAGGTTAAATGAGCCTAAATTATCAATACTCAATTTTCTGCTGTACGAAATTTATCGTAGTCGAAGTTTCTAACTAGTCCAAGCTTACTTTCCAGTGCTTACTTCAGGAGGAATTAAGTCGCGGTTTGCACAAGCAAGACAAACCCTTCTGGTAAGCTGTTTCATTTATTGTATAATTGTGATATGTTTTTGGCGAAAAAAAGTAATCTTGTTTTTTTTTTTTATTAAGAGTTACACGTATAATGTTTCCAGTGGTATTGTTGCACATTATTTGAGCGATCGAAAAAGATGGATTTTCCTCTTTGCAGAAGGTATCGGGAAAAGTTGTTCAAAACAAATTCGGTTTTAATGCCTAAGGCATCAAAAGTATTTCAACAATTTATCTGTAGTGTATGGTTTAATAGAGTGTGAAAATAAGCCCTCATTCCCAAGAACTAGCCAGGTGTTTGTGCAAGTTACACGGATCCTTTTCTGTGTCCTTGTTATTTATTGTCTGATAACGGTTATTAAATACGACTGTTGAACTGGCAAACATCAGTGTTCAAGAAATGCCAACTGAAGAGAAAACGTACCGGATATCATGATAAATGAAATGCTTTTATTAGCGAAAGAAAGCTGTAAACAACCACGCATCTTCAGCATCAGTGAAGAGCAGTTAGTTTAAGCCAATCTCCCTCGTATCTTCCTCGGAGGTTTATTCCATTTTCTTTTGCATCAGCGTGCATATCTGTATGTACTTTGGTGCTTACAGTCTTAAATTCCGGGCAAGTTAATTGATTTCCTTATTATCTCACAGGCTCTTTTTACACATTGCTGAAGCACAACATTCATATATTGCCTATGTTGTAACTTGACAAAGACTAATTTTTGGAGGCAACATTCAATAAATACGATAAGTTTGAAAATGACAATGGATGTTACAACATTAAACGCTTTAAAAATTAAATCTGAGACAGCTGTTGATTTTGGGCTAATCTTTGACAGTTTATGATATCAGAATTTTAGACATCTAAGGTTATTGTTTGGCTGGGTTAATTTGACGGTTTGACAGTTTCAAACAGCAGTGAGTTAATAACAGTCTCATAAAGATACAGTAAAGACCAGGATTGAGACAGACGCGGGGACAAGGTGTAAAACACTAAGTTTTCTTTAGTGCTTTGAACAATGTGTAAGCAAAGAAATTTTAAGACGAATGAGAACTTAATTTCTTTAGTCAATCACTATGCTGCTAAAGAGGTAATGACCCCTAGGCTCTCTTCCCTGAGTTCCCTCTTAGGTTTAACAAGTAATATATCATTAATTATTCACCTCCTTGGCCCGTGTATATTTTAATAAAACAAACTGTATGTTGTCTACTTTGATCTTTACAGAGATGGGAAGTTAGCCTGCAGCAGGAACTTCCAGTTTCAGACCGAAGAGTTTGCTTCCGAGAAAAAATACAACAATTAAGGAAAGATGGACCCTTATTTCCAAATAATCAATTTTCTTTCATTATAAACGTATCGTGGATGTTTTAACATTTTGTTCGTCATTTCAGTGTAGTGGGTTTACCACAAGAGGAAGACAGTTTGCACATAGAAGGCAAAACCTTGTGATAAGTTATTCTTAATTAGCACTTTTTTAACATGAGGTATTATAAAGTTGTAATGATTTTTGATAAAGAAAGTAATCGTGTTTCCATTGGTAGTATTCCCATTGTTGCCTAAGTATTCAGACATTACGCTTTAAAATTATGTATTTTCCTCTTTACAGGCATCTTGAAAAACTCTTCAAAATGAGTACGCTAATAACATTAGAGTGATTCAGTTATAGCCTTCTAGTTATACGATATTCCATCACATAGTCTCAAGTATTAGTCAGGTTTATGTCCAAGCATCACAGATATTTTTTTTCGTTCATTGATGTGTAGTACTACATTGTCTGAGAACCTGTGGCATGGAAAATAAAGCCACATATAGCTTCATAACTGGATTGGAAAAGATTGAAAAACGTGTTGGAGTTATGTCGCGCTGTTTATTTCGTCTCTTGTGAACCTTTCCCAACTCCGATAAAAGGACATGTAGAAAGTGTAAAATGTTTGTGCTTTTTTGTCACACAATACTTAAATTTTGCCGATTTTCTTTCGTTTACTCCGAATTCATGACGGACATACTAAGTGGTGGCCCAGCCGCTCAGGAGAATGTTCGATTACGGTAAAAAGTAAATGTAGAGAGTTCAAACGGGGTTTTGTGAAGACTGTCGTAAGTAGAGGTGTCCGTTTACGAGACTGTCAGTTAGGAGAGCTTCCACTAATTTTGTTGTTGTTGTTGTTGTTGTTGTTGTTGTTGTTGTTGCCAAAAGTGTATCAGTGAGTAAAATTGCTGCCTATCGACTTGACTGTAGCAAACACTAACATTCCAAAAAATCGATCAGTTTCACAACGAAAATGGGTATTGAAAAGGGTTACAACAGTATTTTTATAAAATACGTCTCTGAGAAAATTGTCTTGTTTGGGCTAAAACTTGACATTTTATAATATTAGCATTTCAGAAATAATAGAACACTGGTTTGCTTGGGTCAATAGACCCTTTGCATAAATGGCGCCTAAATTTAAATAACAACAAATATTTTACATCCTTAGACTCAAATTCATGTTTCCAGACAGGATTTTTCACATAAATACATATACATACATACTTTATTTGAACAGCTCCCTGTCTAGGGCTCTTCGGCTGTCAATACTAACAACTAAGTACGTGAATATATCCTAATGTGCTAAGAACTAAAAGTTACAAATTTAACAAATAATTACAGACTTTAGCCTTAAACTTTTTAACATCGTAAATTTGCTTAATCTCGTTTGGGAGGTTGTTATACAACTTTGCACCCCGAAAAGGAAATGATCGCTGCTCTGTTTTTAATCTACAAATTGGAAGGTCTAACTCTCCTCTGCCTCTGGTGATTCTGCCATGAATCTTCGAACGCTGAATAAATTTTCCAGTGAGATAGCTGGGTATCAGGTCATGAATACACTTATGACCCATTAATAAGTCGTGGCTTAGGAGGCTTAGCAGGTATAAGTATATGCAATTCACTCAGTTTCAGAAGTCTATTAATTTTTAGCCTCGGACTAAGGGAAACTGTCTGGCTGAATTCTATAGGGCGCCGTACTGGACATTATTACGAACTTTCCTTATAAGTGCTTAACTCCTACTTAACATGACGTATTTTATATTTGTTATGGTCATTGTCATACAACCAGGCCAAAATCTAAATAAACATGCTCAATTTGCTTATATCCTGTATGGTCAGTGCCATATAACCATGCCAAATTCCAAATAAGTATGTTCAACTTACTTTATATTCTCTCTGGTCATTGTCATATAACCATGCCCAAATACACTTACATTGAGCATTCCAAACTTTCATTCCGTATGTTATGATGCACCGCGCGCTTTATGTGCTGATTTTGCAACCAGATCTCTCGCGGCCAATGATGAAACCAAAATGGCGGCTCTAGGTAGCATTGCTGGATCAGAGAATTGACTCATATCATTTTTTGAACGGACAAAAACACTACTTGCCGAAGCAGTACAATACATTTATGTATTCAGTTTATCTGCTGGAGACATAGAGAGAATAGAAATGTTACACGAAAGGCTTTCAGAGGCTGGGGAAACTGTTTTTATTTTGAGAGAGAACCGGGGCGAGAGAGCTTCCGAACTCATCAGTTCGGATCGTGATTTAATAATGTTTCGAAGGCAAAATCATGTAACTTTCATTTTCATAAAAACGATGTCACATGACCTCTTAGTGCAAGTGGCCTATTGGCGTTCCATTTTGACATTTTCCAATAATACATCATCTGCATCATGTAGCAAGTATATAAATGTTTGCCCGTGTTATTGACCTGGCCATAGTTTAGTTTTTTCAGGGCCCAACATCTTTCAGTAAAACATTGAAAAAAGGTTCGAGGCGAATGAAAAGGAATGAATGCCATTTAAACAGAATTTTATTAGGCTGTAAGTGTTTTGCCTGTAGAATTATTAGTTTATCAACTTAACCGAGATAGCTCAGTTTATATAGTTGATATAAAATTTCAACTGCTATAAAAGCCAATGCCTCAGTGCGAATTGGAAATTCAACTTGCAGCCAATAGCCAGCAAGCTGGATAATTAAAACGAGTCACAATTATAAAAAGATTAATTAATGAAATTCTTGATTTTATCTTCCTCCACTTTCTGAAGTCGATTATTCTCCACGGAGTTTCTTCTGTTTGCAAACTATCTCGTCCTGATTTAGAAACTAGCACATCTGAACATCTAAGTAGGTCACTTTCACCTTCGTCCAACACACCACGGTCATTACACAGTTCCTGTCTTAAATGTCCTGTACTCCTACTTCAATATCCTTTTGAATGGCATCTTGTGTTCAACAGCAACAACGACAAGTTTATTTGCATTAAAACTGGAAAAGCCAATGTTACTTTACAAATTACTTTGGTAACAGGACAATTATTTCGACGAACGTGGACGTGATAAATAATAGCAGAGCCTAGTGCAAAGTTCCTCTGGGAGATCGTTCCATAGAGAGGCTCCACTCTCACTGAACCTACTCTTCAGGTAGTTACTTCTTGGATTTGGCAAATATAATTTTGTCTTGCGTTGGAAATAAGAACTTCATCTGGACCATAAGCCATTAGCTATTGGTCATAATTCAAACTAATTACTTTCACTGCAGTGAGCATAACCTTAGTCTGCGGCACTAACCTGAAAACCACAGTTTGATGCTTTCATATGATGCTATTTATACGTGCTATCCACAAGTAGTTGGAACGCTTTTTGGCTTCGGATAAAACCCAGGCATGAGGCCATTTAAATTTAAACTATCAAGTTTGTACGTTTAATGATCCTTTAATTTTAAACCTAAAATAAATATGGGAGCATTCATTAAGAGTCTACTTGGGAACCATTGGGAGTAAAAGTAATACAAAGTTCATGCTCTCAGTACTTGACATCTCGCAATGTCCCCTTCCCTCATGTGGTCACTTGGCTCATTTCTGACGCTACTGACACTGGACGATCTGATAATAATAATAATAATAATAATAATAATAATAATAATAATAATAATAATAATAATAATAATAATAATAATAATAATAATAATTCATTTACTTATAACGCGCAAGTATCAATGTACATTTTCACCTGCGCGGAACTAGATTCATTAAAAAAAAAAAAAAAAAAAACAATTACAAGTATAAATATAACAAATATCATATCACTCCACCAGTGAAGAACAGTTCACTGTCTATGTTGATCATATCTCCAGCGCTATCTGCTGCCATAGAGGGCGCCTGTATCATAGAAAAAACCCGTAACCATTACATTACGGTGAAGCCTAACAAAAGTATTTCACAGGGTATCTGCAGTATTAATTTCTCACAAGAATTCAAACAATATGTGTACAATTTCTTTCAAACCTTGTTTTTCTTTTTGTTTTTCCAGACTCAGAGGGTTTTTTTTAACTACAACATATACAGCTTCGTACAAAATTACCAAGCATTTTGGCTTTTTGCTGTTCTTGTCTTTAAAAAAAAAAATGGAAAAAACAGTATCTTCTTGCGTCGTGTTCCTGACTTTAATGTGTGATGAGCTCAATGGTATCAAAATATGGCGAGCTAACAACCATTTTACTTAAACAAACGTGTTACATCTCAGAAAAAAAATCATTCTTAACGACTCTCTTTCAAGATCGACATAAAAGACTTCTTAAACGATTATGAGCCAACAAGAGAAAAGCTGTTTAATGAGTGCTTAGCTGTCAGACCTGCTGTACCTTTGGTCTAGGTGTTCTCGATAGACATCTGGCTAGAGGACCACAACAGTCTGCATGGTAAGGGTTCTGTTAGAGATTGGCCATAATTCGTAAAGGAAACCCTTCATAAATGTGACATTTGTTAAGGAATTAAACTTCCAACATGCAGTTTCATCATTTACGAACTATGACCGAAGTAAGCCCCCATTTGGATGACTGTTCAGTGTACATGTACATTTACATGTACAGTGTTCAGTGTACATTTCATTCATCCACACCGGCTTACTAATAAGCACATAATTCCTCAAGGTTCACAACATTTCACTTATTAGGCATTATGTTAACAGTAGCTCTTTCTTTTTAAAACTTGATAGAACTATATTTACACATATTTTAAATGTATGAGCCCCACAAATAATTAACAGCAGATCTTAAAGTTTTATCTATTTTAACTATTGACTAGTTTAACAAAATGATATCTTTTTTAAGAAGGTTATCCTTTAATTGTAGATCTTTATTCTTAGCATTTGTAACTTTTCAATTAGTACACGACACCACATCCTTGTTAGCCTTCAAATCTTTATCGTGTATACATTTAAGATTGTATGTATGTTTTCACGAAAGAGGCTAAGTCCCTTTTTTGAGTGCTTAGCAAA
Source organism: Platygyra sinensis (assembly GCA_019787425.1). Classification (NCBI taxonomy): domain Eukaryota; kingdom Metazoa; phylum Cnidaria; class Anthozoa; order Scleractinia; family Merulinidae; genus Platygyra; species Platygyra sinensis. Next base: position 21,878 of record JAHPZR010005240.1, read on the forward strand.
TCTCCCAAGTACATCCATAACTCGATAGAAGTACGCTACACTCTTACCATTTCTTTTATTATATACTAATTATCATACGGACACGCTTTCCATGAATTCGTCTATATGTATATAAACGTGCTTTTGATCGAAATTTTATGATAATGACCAAGTGAACTTCAGCGTAAATCTTTAATCTGTGGTCTTCGATCTTTGTTATTTAATCATTATTTATACAAGGTAAAAATTCGCCGGGTACAGTGCATTGTAATAAATGAATCATACAGCGTGACCAAGCATAGCTTTCGCTAAAGGTAACCGCTAATCACGTGGATATTTTCAGCGTTACACTGAGAGGGCTGGCCCAAGATGAGAACATATAAATTCCATTCCAATTGTCGTTTAGAAATATGAAAGTACAATGTGTTAAATCAATCATTTTACAAATTCCTCGAGACTTTCACTGTGACCTCGATAACATGAAATTCAAGAAGTCTATACGTATATAGTGAAACGGTCTTCTTGCACTACTGCTACTTCAGCATGCAAGTGTATGTACCGGTATGTGTTATATATCCCATATTAGTAAAATCCAACTAGTGGTCTATTATCAATGCTGCGTTCTGATTGGTTGAGCTACTAGTAGGCTATTTGTTATAGCCCACTAGTAAACTTCGTATACGTAGCGAAAAGCGCCGGCTTTGAAAACCAAAACAATAGCGGCTGAATCGCTTTAACTAGCGAAAGATGTTTTTGTGTCGATATTTTTTGACCAACTAGTTGGATTTTACTAAAATAATTATTCCTCTCGCCCTCATGGCCTCTGAGTCAATAGCCCATTCGGGCTCGAGGAATAATTGTTAATTATTTCGTCTGGCTCAATTAAAAGCACAGTTCAAAATGGAAGCTGAGCCCCTTGTGTCGTATTCATATAAACTTCCATCTGAAAAAATGCACGTTTTGATGAGCCAAAATGCAGCTGGTCCGATTCCCTAGGACTAGAAACTTAAACATCCTTATTTCTTAGATAAACCGAAATGTGAACCTTTTAAGTAATCGTTCTTCTCTAGAAAAACACTCGAAGTAGAAAGCTTAGCTGAATTTAAGTTACTGTTTCGTTAGCCAATTAAACTAACTAAACCGCAATTCTTACAAGGATTGTGATCGGCTTATTTTAGCGTCCTTTGAGGTGCAGATTCCCGCTTATGCTAGCTCGGTTAGAAAATTCAAGAGCTGAATGCAATAGGAAATAGATGGATTTTATATAAATACAGGTTATTCAATTCTTTAGTTTGTCATACTTAGCAAATAAAGATGCCTCGATTGTGCACAGTTCTGTTGTAAAGCACCTACATGTAGGAAACGGTAGAGCACTCAAGAAGAAGGCTACGCCGGTGTTTCGTTTCCCCCACATTTCTTTTGTACTCTACCGCTTCCGCTTCCGCTATACAGCGTGCTTTACAACAGAGCAGAGCACAGTCGAGGCTTCTTTATACGTACACGTATAACAGTCGAAAGGATTGCATGACCAGTATTTAGTTGGTCAAATTGCATAACAGCCGGTTTGGACTAGCATAAATTACAGAGCGTGATCCACGTCACATGCAGTCTTTCAGCGTTACACTGGCAGCGCTGATCGAAGCTCTATATACAACACTTCAAGGTCAACTCTCAGTCAGGGATGCGAGAGTTAATTTGTTTAATCAGGCATCTTACACATGAATGGTAACTTTGCCTGTGAATATGAGATTTAAGAAGTCAGTGCAGATATGTGCATACTGGTATTGCCTTCTTGCACTGCTGTTGCTTCCGCATGCAGGTATTCCTAGATTATTGTTTCGTCTTAGTCAGTTAGAAGTCCAGTTCAAACTTCTATGCTGTCCTCGTTGTGTAACCAGCCCGCGATTAGAGAATACACTTAGCTAGTATGAGTATTCTTGAATTTTGTTTAACATCTTACCTCAATCGAAGACGGATCGGTCTCTCAACCGGAAATAACCAAAGCGTGATATGGTAATTTTCAAGACGACGTCGTCGACGTCTCTTGTTTTATTCGATCTGGCAGGAAAATTCGACCAATACTATCGATGATTTCGATTGAAAAGACACGCAGCGATTCAAATGCTGCACTCTCATAGTAAAGGAAAATACGTATCGATATTACCATATGTTATAGTCTGTAAGATGGTTCGCAACAAGTACAGTGACATCTAGCTTATTTATTCGACGTTAATTAATACAGAAGAACCTCACTATCTTGAACTTGGTTAGTCTTGAACTCCTAGCTATTATTTGGTTTTAAGTGTAAATTCCATGATGTGCTTTACGCAATTGTTTGATGGAACACCTTCAGTGCTAGAGCTCGATGATTTTTTTATGACGTCATGCGTGTCTTGCTGACCTCAAATCATTTTTTCCCGTTTATACTTTGTCTGTTGTTTTTATAGGCAATACCGACTGTTTTTCTATATATGTTTTATGGCCCAGACGCCGGTTGTGTCTCGTTATGAATATCCATCCATTCTATTCCATTTTATTCCAGTCCAGTCCATCACATCTCATTCCATTCCATTTTATTTCGTTTCTTTTTTTTCTATTTTTTTTTTTTTTTGTATCTTATTTTATGCCATTAAAAATCTGTCTATTTATCAGTTGTCAGTTAAATTTGGGGCCATTTGTAAGGTGGCCGTAAGTGGCTGTAAGTGATTAACTTAAGACCTTAAATGGCTTAAACCACACCTAGTTGATCCCATTTATAGAAAATACAGTGGAAACCTCTCCACGATGGCTACCTTGGAGACAAAGACAAAATGATGTTGTAAAAAGTGGCCATTATGGGGTGCTAGTGGTGTGAATGCGACAATGCAACAGTTTTCAAGAAAAGAGAAAGACTTATTTTAACATAAATATGTAGGTATGTCGAGAGGTTATTCTCGCTATCTATATGAGAAATATCTCCAACGCCACGCCCTCGCGTCTAACTGCAAAATTTTATAAAGTGGGACTCGACACTGTTGCAATTAACCCGACACATAAACTAGACATACATTCATAATAATATTTGTCTACCCATCTAGGTGGGGTAATGAAGTTCACAGAGGAACCTCCCGATCCAAGTTACGCTAGAGAGGAAAGCAATGCCACACTTGTGTGGGATTACAGTGTGGACAACCCTCAAGCAAAGCTGGGTGGTATTATTTTTAGCGTACAAGTCCCTGGTAGTGGTTTCACCAATATGCTGGGAGTACCCCATAATGGTACCGTAATAACTTTCCCTGCAATTCCTTCTGCATATAAAGGGAGAGTTAGGATTGAGGGAAGAGCTTCTCTTGTTATTGAAAATGTAACTCTTCAAGACAACATTGCCTTCATGTGTACACTTGTTGCAAAACCTGGCGCTGGTCAAGATGTTATCAGCGTTGTTCAGCTTATTGTAACAGGTGTGTGATTTGTGCTATCTTTTTTCCAGTTCACGTTTGCGTCATAAACATGCAGGGAAACACATGGGTTTGAAAGAACTGTTTTTCATTGATAAAACTAATTTATACTAAGATTACACTCAAGTTTCTCACAAGTCTGTCGTTAGTTATAGCGTATCTCAACTTAAAAAAAAATCGACCAACCCTTCCAGAATGAACAGCCTGTAATTTGGTGTGAATAGACCCTTTAAAGTTTAGACGGTTTGCTACCCCATTTCAAGAAGCGTTCGCCGATAAAATTTGAAAAGGCCAGGCAGTTTATTTCTGTAGTTATGCCTAACGTTCAAAGAAAACCGTTACGAAAACGGAGTGTTTTAAAAACGTTCTGCAAACGGGAGGAATTTGAAAACGTCAGCCTTTCGTTTTCGTGTGGACGGAAAGCGTTTTGAAAATGGATTTTTTTCGAAAATCATGGCATTATCTCTACGGTTAGTCCTTACGTTCATACTCAATGTCACGAAAACGAAGCTCTTCGACAACTCTCTTCAAACCAGAGGAATTTGAAAACAGCCGCGGTTTTCGTGTGGATTTAAACTTTTTGAAAACGAAGCTTTTTGCAAAGATAACCTACAATTTTGTCGTTCAATTTTTTTTTTTTTTTTTTTTTTATAGTGGCACCAAAGATAAGCATGTCAGCAGTTCAAGCAAGTTACAATAAAGGATTCTCAGTGAGAATCAACTGTACAGCATCAGGGACGCCAGACCCAGATGTACAGTGGTTCAGAAATGGAATGATAGTAAGTTCAGGGAAGAAAACAGCGTTCCTGACGTTCAGTACAGTGACTAGAGCCGATGATGGACAGTACACTTGTAGAGCAAACAACTCAGCAGGAAATGATGAAAATCACGTGACACTTGTGGTTCACTGTAAGAAATATATATTTTACTAATTATCATACTCTAACCTGAAAGCCTGCTTACATGAGCGGTGCTTTTCCGTCATGATAATTCTGGTTTGAATTTCCGACAATTTCCAGTGACCAATGGACCAGCAATTTCCCGAATTTCCTGGAAAAAGGGCAAATTTTTGAGGAAATACCCAAATTGCCGAACGTTTCTTACCGGGAATTTAACTTAGATAAGATATAGAATGTTTCCTTTTCCCAATTTTCAAACCTTTTGACCCCGTTGCGAAATTTTCGGAATTTTTGGCTAAATACAAAACCCCCGAGGTGTTTAAGAGGAAACATTTAGAAACCAGGGACCTTGGAGGTTATTCATGTAAGGACGGTGTTTGGGAAAAATTTTTTTCGTCAAATGTAGTTTTTTTAAATTCTATGATTTCTCATTAACTAAATTAGAGTAATTTAAATTAGCTTAGTAGTAAATGCAAAGATTTGTCATTGGTTGATATTTCTAGACAAGCCTGAAGGTACAACACTAAACACTAGTGTAGCTGATAATACCGTCACACAAGGAGGCTCCGTAACTCTCACATGTCACGTTACGGCAGCTAAGCCACAAGTGTCACGGTATAGGTACTATTTGAATGACACAACTCTGGTGAAAGAAAGTAATGACAATCAATACACCATCAACAATGTGCAGCGGTCTCAACACTTTGGCAAGTACAAATGTGTACCAAGTAATGATGTTGGAGATGGACCAGAGGCTACGTTGTCTCTTCATGTTAATGGTGAGTAGTACATTTTTGGTAGTGGATAGCCTGGGTAGCAGACGTTTCATGCGGGCCATAGCAAGCCTTCCTCCCCTTTCCTTATCCTCTTCCGCGCTCCTGGCGGCTGCAAAATCCCAATTGGTTTTTCTCACTGCGTAAATTATTGCTTGGCCCCCATTTATCAATCGAAAAGGCTTTACTGTAAACATAAAAAGTTGTACTTTTTTCTGTAAAAGTAAATAGTAAGAAAATAAATACATGTTATATATTTATCGGGCGGGAGGTCCGTATGAGGAAAAACTGTGGCCGAGGTCTCGAGTAGGAATTCAAGACATGACGCAACTTGGCGCGTGCTTACAAACTCGACTAAAAAACAAAATGTGAGTTTGATTTTCAGCGGCTGGCTTATAGTTTGATTCGTTAGACGTAAAAAGTGAAAAGCCATGCAGCCATTGAAATGAAAATCACCTGTCAAGCGTCAAAAGTGAATGTGCGACGCAGCAACTGTTAAAGATCGCATGCTTCGAATAACTCGAGCCAGGACTCAAGCCAGGTTCCCGCCTTTATAAGCACGTGGTGGTTGCATGACTAATGACAGCAAGCTATTTTTTAAGCTATGGCCACAGGAAAACTTCATTTTTTACATGAACGCTTTACCTTTATACTGAAAATATTGCAAAAGGAACCACTGGCCCTGTCATCAGATCACGCTTGGTTTGTTTTGTTCTTGAGTATATAACTGTTAAAGAGATTAACGTTAGAACGTCACTGATACATGTTGGAAAGTGTTTACTACATTATACCACGGAGCAAACTCTTTAATTCGATATCAAATGGCTATCTGAAAAGTTCTTGTATTAGAAAAAGTATTATTTTAATGTTTGTTTTAGTTCTTCAAGAGATAAATTCTTTCTTTTGTAGCAAACGTCAGTGACAGATGTTTCTGTTGGTTTCTGGCCGCCATGTTGGTGCCCATCTGGATGGGCACCAGCATGGCGTCACCATACAAATTTCTATAAATTTGGGTAAAAGTTTTGTTTCCGCATATCTTGCATAAGCAAAATTGCTGTGACAGTAATATTGGCGAGAGTCTTTGCATACTTACCTTCTTTCTTTTCCTAGATTCTGGACTTAAGCTATTAAACGGTTTTGATTTTTAGTTTCATCTGTTTTCAATTGCGTGACACTCAAACAATAGGCTCAACCTCGTTCCCACGATCTCTCATCGTGTAAGATGAGAGGCCTTGGGAAGGAGGTTGCAATAGGCCATGTTTTGCGAATTGCACTAGACTGCAACCCACTCGTGGCACTGATTTGAACACCAAACGGGAGAATAAATTAAAGGCAACGGAAAGAAAGGTGTAGACAAACAGTAGAAAGGAAGCCGTAATTGGACACATTTAATATCAAAGGCTGCACTTACGTCTGTTGCCATAGAAAGGGATAGATTGAGACCACTTATCTCTGTCCCAGTCGCCCACCCGCGGGGATGGAAGTGAAAGCTGCATTATGATTTATTTCATTTAGGAATTGCTTCAGTAATTTGTAGTAAGCGCAGTTCGGACCATTTCAATACTCAACCAGCTCCATACTCAGCTTGTTCAAACGTTGTAATAAGTCAATTTGAGCTTATGTGATATACGTGATAATTATTTCATCATTTGGTTCTGTCCTATCCACCCATCAACTAAGACTCTGGTTGGAAAATTCAGCTTCATTTTGAGCCTTTGGGACTCTCGTATAGAAAAGAAAGCGGTGCTAGTAGGAAATTTTGAAAAGAAATCCAAAAGATGCCATGATCCTGTTTTGTGGGCGTAGCATGAAATTTTTTCACCACTATGAGATACCAATTCTAAAAGAAAACGTCGTCTCAAATCATATTATTTTTGCTCAAGACCCCAAAAGGGGTTCTTTCTTGGTGTAATGGCTCACAAGTGAATAGCCATTGTTCTCTCTTTGTTTAAGAGCCATTGGTTAGCTGTTGTGTATTGTTTGGTCTTTTGTATCGGCTCTTGTGAACCGGTACACAAGGACAGAACCCTGAAAGGTACCGCAAAAGCTCTCGCTATGGTACGGCGTGCATCCCCGTCAATTTTATAAGGGAATTTTCACGGGGAAAGTGGGCGGGGATTGAAAGCACGAAACCATGTATCAAAACTTATTTAGTTTCTTGTATTTAGTTCCTACTCAGTTTACCGTATTTCCACAAAGTGTACAAGTAAATGAGGCAAATCCTATTGTTTTGAGCTGTGATGCCTCAGGTTTTCCAGAACCTTCTTTCGGATGGATGAAAGATGGAAGAGTTGTGTCTAAGTCGAAGCAACTGAACATTCAAAGAAGTGAGAGAAGTTACTCTGGAATGTATGTGTGTACAGCAAGCAATGGAGTTGGAAAAGATAAGATGGCGAAAGCTTATGTTACTGTGCAGTGTAAGTCCATAACCTATCGCATCACAGTTGTATATCCATGTAACTGCTCTGCACTCATCTTAATGCAACAGAGGTTGACAAGAGAATAAGACTTCAGATACAATATCTCACGACTAAACAGTGGGATCAAACTGCAAACACCGCACATATGTACCTGCAGAATCATATGTAAAGTGATCTATCTTTCATTTCAGTTTACCTTGTTTGCAGTCCTAAGTTAGGGGGGAGGTGTGAGAGAGAAAGACAACTCAGTAGCATTTGGAAGAGCCCATAATACCTAATAACTTCTTTGTTACAATACAAACACTATACATCTTCAAACAAAGTTACCTCTACGTTACTCTTGTTTTCAGCTACTTTCGTGCCTCCTTGCTTCAGCTTCAGTTTTAGTTAAGAAAAAAGCACTTGTTTCGAGGTCTAGAAAATTACGTTCAATTTTTGTTGCATTTTGCAAGTGTGAATTGGTAGACCATAAACAACATCTCAGCTTTTTTAGCTCCGTGGTGTCTTCCATTTCATTAACTGCCACACCATCTACATGCAGTTCCTCTTGTTACACGAGGCTAGTTATTGTATGTAACACTCACAGAATCTCTGTGCATCTCAGCAAAGGGGATTTCATCGCTTACTTTGAGTTGGAGACAGCCTTTGGAGGAAGCAGAGATCCTATCACCGATTCAGTCTTACAACCACAATTATCATTATTGGAAGACATCGTTGTTTGCTTAGCTAAAAAAGTTATAGAAAAAAAGACCTTTTTTTAATTCGTTGATTCTGAAGTAAATATTTTTGCTGTAAATATTTTTGTCACCCATCGGGTTCTGTTGTTACGTTTGACAAAATATTAATAACAACTGTTTAGATCCACCCACAATAAATGAAGCCACCTCGTCAACCCACAAGTCTTGGATTGATCAGGCAGTAGCGTTGAGGTGTGTGGCTGATGGTGTTCCTACGCCAACACTCGCCTGGTACAAACCTGATGGAAGTCAAATAAACAGCATCACAGCTACAGAGAACACAGTGAATGTAACGATGAGTATAGATCAAGATTTTGGTGGTTACAAGTGCGATGCCGACAACGGACTCACTCCTGCTGATTTCAACATAGTGAAAATAGAACAGATAAGTAGGTCGTTTTGCGGTAGTGAGCTGTTCTGCATTGACCTTCATTAGTTACAAATGAACTTAGTGTACATTGTCAGAACAAAAGAGTCCATAAAAAGATCCGGTAGAAAATCATTTCAAATCTTAAATCAGCTAAACGAATCATTCTTAATTAAAGAATCAATATCTGTTTTACCTTGAATTGACAATAGTCAGAGCAGTAGCAATATTTATATGACTTTGTGTATTTTAAGAACTATTGAATTAAGTATTCTATATTTGGATTTTAAACTATTTCTTTACACCTATGTTTTCGTTCTCCTATAGCAAAGCCAGGGTCTCCAACCATCGCACAGTTAGACATTCAAGCCACATCACTGACAGTAAACTGGACTGTGCCAGCTGATGATGGAGGGAGTCCTATCACAGCATACCGTGTAGTTATACTTAAGGGTGGCAATGATATAAAGAATGTTAATATAACTGACCCTGGTACAACAAGTTGGAATGCGGGAGGTCTGCAGAGAGATACCGAGTACACGGTGAAGGTACTTGCTCGGAATGCTGTGTTTGAGGGGTCCCCAGTAGAAATGAAAGTAAAGACTAAGTATAAAGGTAACAATATGTGATGTCTTGTTCTCATAATTTTCTGAACTGGATTTTCGATTTGTGTTGAATCATCTTTAAAGGATGTACATTATCAACAGTTGAAAGCAACGATAAAGATAAAAAACAGTGCACTTAAACTGGATGTAAGAGTCGAGAATATATCGCGTAACTCTTTGATAAACTCGATCAGCTGCAAAGAAATCAAATAAAAGTATAGGCACTCTAGTGTTTCTTTTATGAAGAAAACCTGAACTGAACATATTGCCTTGCGAAAAACAAAGTCAATAAATCGATCAAGAGTTTTGGAATCGACATTTGTTATGACCTCACATTATGACTCATTCTCTCAAAAGCTAATATTCCACGTCAAGTTTACTGTTGTGACCGTCGACAAATCGCGCATTTTAAACAAATATGTATCGAAACAGTTCGACTTTATGAGTTCATGTCACGCAAATATTCTGCAAAAAAGAAAATAATTTAAATTCATAGTTCGACAGTAATGGGTGATCATACAAATTTGGTGCTTAAAGGCGTTCCAGCTGCAGCAACAATTGACGATCTGCCAAATGAAGTTACAGAAAATACAGTTACTTTGAAATGGAGTGAACCACAAAATAATGGAAAAGTAATCACTCAGTACACTGTGTATCAAAGAATAGTGGATAATGGTAAGCCTGGACAGTGGATCAAGTTAAAGACGGTCCCAGTTATTTCGGCTAGAGAATTGAAAGCTGAGTTGGAACTAGGCAAGGTGTACGAATTTGTGGTTACTGCAATAAACGAACTTGGTGAAAGTTTAAAAGAAGATGGAAAGATTATGAGACTGGAAGTCAAAGCATTCGGAGGTATGTTGCACGGGATGTTCTGTATTTGAAGTGTAGCATTTTAGTAAGCAAAGGCCGGAAGTGCTATTTCTCTCAAAAACGTTATTGAAAGACTAAGAATATAATTTGACTTAAACTAATTAGATTAAATGCTTTGCATTACAGCTGTATAACAATACTGGTAGGTAGAACAGTATTTCAATGAAAATTAATTTGTAGATTATTCTTCAAACACTAACAGTTCATTCTCAAAAATTTCTACCTCTTCTTGATCCTAGCCTCCTCAAGATACAGTTTAAAATGATTGCGCCATTAATGGTTTATACTTACTTATCGTAGAGTTATCTTTCAGTGGCGTTTTCAAGAAAGAAATTTTGATTTGCAGAAAATGCTTTGGGTGAATTGCATAAGTTTAATCGTTAAACTACAGCAGATCGACATTTTCTGTGTTTTTAACCATAATAAGATCACATTTTTTAAGACAGTTTGTCGGGATTTTATGGGAATCCCGCTCATAGTCAATGGAGGGTTTTGACTGAACTTAAACTGATACATGTATTCTTCATATTTCTTTTGCACTTTGGTGTATATAGTGACACCAACAATAACCAAGAGCAGCAAAAGTGAAGTCACTGTTGTCGAAGGAAATGTACTGTACTTGGTGTGTCAAGCCCAGGGTCTTCCCGCACCCAGCGTTACTTGGAAAAAGAATAACAAGGTGCTTCAAACAAACATCAATAAAACCGACTTCATAATTGACGACACCAGTGAAAAAGACGCTGGAAAATATGAATGTGAAGCATCTAACTCTGAAGGAACAGTAAGTTACACTGTGGAAGTTACCATCAAAGGTAAAGTAACTAGAACAATAAAGAATTGCTTTCCAACAATTTTTAAAGTAGCCACGAAACCTATTTGAAAGAAATAGCCAAAAGACCAAAAGGCGTTTATTAGAGAAGAATTGCTTTCCAACAATTTTCAAAGTGGCGACGAAACCTGTTTTAAATAAATAGCCAAAAGGCCAAAAGGCGTTTATAAGTACAACTTAGACACAATCACTAACTCCTGAACTTCTTTTACTCACCTGATAAGCCATTATTTTTTGTCTTTTTTTTGTCTTGTAGCTTCGTGGAGTAACGAGGCAACTCTTCACATTGTTTACAACATTGTCATCCTTGTGTTATTGGTTATTATTCTTATTATCGTCCAACGGAGACTGCGCACTTGTGCAGGTAAGTAAACTTTTGCTCAGGAGTTGCATATTCTAATTTTCTAGATATAATTGATCAAATGCGACCTATTATTATGTTTTAAACTACATGAATTCAAATAAATTCTATGTTCACCCTAGAAGCATCACATTTGACCAAATGACCCATTCTGACGTGATCTTTCATATAGTGGTGTCAGTTGTACTATTGGTTAAATTTTGAAACACCCCATCTCCATGTGGGTTTTTTTTTCAAAATGGATAACATTAGTCATCGAGTGGTCTGCAGCTATACAATTTGACCATATGTCCCAAGTGATATAATAGGAGTTCTCCCTGACGACGCTGAGGAAAGTTTCAGAGAATTGCAATCACCCAAACATTCTTTCGCAATTGCGCAAGACCAGGAATTTCACTGTAAAAAAACAAAACAAAACAAAAAAAAACTGCTAACCGGTCTTTTTCTGTTCTCATTTTAGCGAACTTATATACAAATAGGTAAGTTGATAGAAGAAATCAGTTTGGCGTTACTCCAAGATGGATCAGTTGCTATTAGCTGTAAACTCTTCAAGTCCTCTTACACAGTTTTATACTAAAAGTCTTCTGTCATTTGATTTGTCCGGGAAATATGAAAACCATCAGAAGAGCATGCGTCGAATCCTACACCATACCAAATGGCAAGGTCTACAGTATATTTTTACCTCAGCTCGTGGGGATATTTGATCTTCGTTTCGTAAATACTACCTATATGTATTTGTATGTAAAGGCGATACTCAATAATTGCTGTACCTATTAAGGTTGGAAATAACAGAGATGGCTATTACATGTAAAGTGTATATGACAGAGTTTTTGTATTTGCTAGATAAAATCTCCACAAATCACTGATAACAATGAAATAAATAACAATTCGATAGCGATTTTCTTTCCCCGTGTTTTGATGTACCAAAAACGTGAAATTTCACTTCCGGGGGGATGCAAATCGCTATACCAAAAGCAGGAGACTGAGGCCTCGTTTACACGGGTCCGGAGAATGTTTTTGCAGGGACGAGTTTTGTTCCTGGGCCACCTGTTTTCATGGATCCGTGCAAAGTCTGTTGCAGTAGTGGTTAAACGGATCCGTGCAAAGGTTAGACCAGTCGCAGCATTTGATTCCAGACCATATCCGCGTTACCTGAGCAAAATGTTGCACGGTTCAGATGTTTACACGAGTCCATACGAAATATGGAACCGTGCCGGTCAAAAAGTTGACCTGCTCTTTTCAGGTCTCAAACTTGCACACCTAGCCGTTCAAAGATTCGCCCAGTTCCGCCGGTCCCTTGTAAACGCAAGGTGGAACTGTGCACGTTTTTGTCCGTGCAAAGATTTGTCCAGACCAGTGTAAACAGGGCCTGAGAATGATTGTGACGTCACTTCAGGACTTAAAGGTTTAGGGAAAACAGATTTCTCTCACATATTGTTATTTTCTTCTAAACAACGCACTTTTGTGCCATTTCTTGGCGAATTTAATAGCTCACAGTAAGAAAATGACTGAGAAATCTGTTTTCCGCGAAGCTTAAAGTCCTGAAAACTTAAGGACGTGACAATCATTCCCAGTCTCTTGTTTTTGGTCTCCCGGTTTTGTACCCGGCCGGAAGTGAAAGTTTACGTTTTTTGGTACGTCAAAACACGATGAACGAAAATCGCTATACAATTTTTTTGCTATACTTACCAGTATATTGCAGAGATTTTATCGAGCAAAAAAATCTGTCATGTACAGTTTAAGGAGCCCAATTGCTAACGAGGAAGAAACCCAGTTTGAATGAAGACTTTATAACGGTTATTAGTATGGTAGATACGGCTTTTGTTTGTTGTTTGTTTGCTTGTTTGTTGCTTGTTTGTTCATTTTTTTTCCAGTTTTTAGCAACAAAACCAAAGTCTTTTGTATATTTTAGTAGCAAAAAATTTGCGGGAAGTAGCGGAGAATCTGTTGAACTGGTGAGTAAATTAACTAAATATAGAAGTAAAAACGTGGGAAATAATTGTGAACATCACATGTGAAGGGATAGAAACAAAATACAGCCTGAAAGTTGTGAACGAAGACTACACCGTTTATCTTATGGCTGAGGAAATAACTTCATTGCAATTAGCTGAGAGCAGGCCAAGATATCGTTAATTCGTAATTTGCACTGCAGGGCAAACTAATGCACACACGTTTAGAATTGTAAATACTAAAGGACGTTCGCGCCCAAAAACTTCCCACGTACAGACTTTGACTGCAGGTAGAAAATGCTAAGTTTAGATTAAAAACGTAAAAAAAAATCGGGGTTTACTGAACTTGTTAAGAAGATAAGGCGTGGCTCAGACCAAAGCATTTCTAGGTTTTGCAGTCATTCGAGGCGATTCCGGCCGGATTCATTATTATCGGCATATATTTAAGTTGAATAATCATATCTAAGTTGTGTGTTTAACATAGCATATATAGGCCTATTTGATAGATATTTGCTACATATGTCATTAAATCAGCTAGAATTAGCCTTAGAAAATACAACTTCTAAGTTACGCACACCTATATCCATATACCAATTCGACCCTATTTAAATAGTATACGAGAAATAATTAGAACTTCCCACGTACAGATTTTTTTTTTGGTTTTTTAGTAGAATGGAAAGAATCAGAAAAGGAAGTGATCTGCCGAAAAAAAAGTGCGGGTCAAAGAGCATCCAGCAAAAATATTCGCACAGAAAGTTAACGCAAATGGGCGCGAACGTCCTTAATCCACCGTAAGGAAAAAGATGGCGGCTGTACATTTTACCACAATACCTTGCGAACCAAACTAAGCCCACTGGGCATATAGAAAGATATGGTTTAACAGCAGTCGTTCCTATACTAGCGGTATTGTTCTTGTCGATTTTGAATGACTTACGATTTTTCTTTGTGTGTTTATATGCTCTTTAAGAGTTTTCTAGCGCAAAGCAGCATAGGTAAATGTACAAGTCGCCATCTTTTTCCTTACGGTGGATTGCAAAACTGCAATCCCATCCGTACGATTACCCATAAAATTTGGGCCCCAAAAAATATATCTGAAAAAAAGTTAAGGTACTATAATTTTTTTTCTAAGTTAGTGCTTGCTTTATTGGAAAGTGCGTTACAGGAAAGTGTTTTCTAGCTTTGAAGGAAACAAGGTTAGTGCGCTCATCTCCAGCTCGAGCAGAGTGGGTTCGAGCCCTGGCCGGGAACATTGTGTTAAGTTCTCGGGCAAAGCTCTTTACTTTCACAGTCCCCCTCTCAAGCCAGGTGCAAAAATAGATACCGGCGAATTTAATATTACGGTTAATCCTACGATTTACTAGTATACCATGCAGAGGGGAGTAGAAATACTCATAGTAGTGTTATCCTACAGAAGGCGGGATAAACTCCGAGCTGTTGTGTTACTTAGCCAGTTGCTGACTTTATCGTTCCTTTACCTTACCAGAATCCTGTAGCTATGAAACCCGACCAACAGTCCTATAGCAACACAGCATGTGGTGACTCCGCTACCTATGCAGCTCCAAGTGGTGGAGACTATATGCCTCTTCATCCGTCAACACGAAGCTGGGAAATTAACCGAGAGCTAGTCGAAATAATAAAAGTTATTGGTAAAGGAGCTTTTTCTCAGGTTGCTAAGGCAACAGCATGGAGCATAAACGACAACGAGGAATACACAACCGTTGCTGTCAAAATGTTAAAAGGTACGTTACAAATTGTGAGCTATCGAGATTCATGATCTAAAACTAAAAAAGTGATTACTCATCGATACTCGTGTGTGTTTTTCAGCGAATGCTCCAGAATCAGACAGAAGGGACTTGCTGTCAGAACTTGAATTGATGAAGAAGCTAAAACCTCATCCTCACGTGATCAAGCTGATGGGATGCGTAACTGAGACTGGTAAAGGAAATGCTGATAACTTAAATAAGTACTGCAATGATTCGATTGAGCGCTCTCCTTGCAACATGTGCCCCCTTTCTCAGTCTAATAGACGTTTTCCATTGAATGCTGTTTTCGTAATAAGCACCAGTAAGTTTCCCACCACTAAAATGACACTTATTTTAACACTGTACATTCAGATCTATATGTTTTGAAAATGAAACAAACACCCCGTCTTTAATAAATCCCCCTCTTCAATAAGCGCACTTCCTTAAACTACCAATAGACAATACTTTTCGAGTGATATACTATGCAATATCCAACGAGGCACTTGGTTTTCCTCGGTATACACACGAGTCTTTAGTGTATACCAAGAAAAACAAAAGCGAGAAGTGGAATATTCCCTGGAATACCACAAGAAAGCGTTGCATAACTACTTCATACCATGCCATTAAAAATCAAAGGAACCCTATGGCCAAACTC
>JAHPZR010005240.1:42500-47500 GCA_019787425.1 Platygyra sinensis
TAATCATAAAAATTACAATTTCCGAGAAAAGAAGAATAGCAAAGTTATGAAATAACGGGAAAATTTGCATTTAATGTCGCTCTGAAATCGACAACAGTCAAAAGTGGATTTGCCGGTTGCCAAGTGACGAGCGAAAAACAAGTCTTATGTCAGTCAAAAACGCAGCCATGCATGAAAAACGCTCAACTGCGCAGAACTTTGCGGAATTTGGTTAAAATTACGAACGCTTGCCAGGGCAGTTTTTCCAGCAAGATTCAAGGTTTTTAAGCTGAGTCAATAGACAGCTCACTTCAAGTTGTAAACATCAGAGCCAGAGTCAATTATGATTCTTCGTTTCCTTGGCTTTTTGGGACGGGGATTTTCTTAAGTTGCTGGTGTTTTTTAAACACACTGAACTATTTATTGAAAATTTAAAATGGCGCCGAGAGATTTTTGTAGCCATGCTGTTTTTGGACGACGGCATACCGGTGAATTCTGCCACATTCGCTAATGAAGAAACTTGGTTTGAACTGTTTGAACTGTTGAACTGCTGGTCGAACATTCTCCTACAGCTGGTGGATTTGCTGAAGCTGCAGGCACCGAACTGTGCAAAGGGAATGTCGAAGAAATCGCAGATATCGAGCTGGATTGTACAGGCACGTATCCGCTAGCAATGTGAAACAATTCTCGTCTTTCACAGTTAAATGCATTAATGTTTTTGGCTTTACAACGTTCTACCTATGCTGCCATTCATGATTTAGTTGCTCGAGCGATGTTTTTGGAGGCTGTGGTTTTACTATTATTTATTTCTGAAATTTCTCCGTCTGATACAAGGGGAAAACTTGGATTGGTCTACTGACATTGTTCCTGTATTTTGATTTTGTTGAACAAAATGAGGATTTTCGAGGGAGGAAATACTAGCGTACTGTGCAGTGGTATTACAGCCGGGTGGATGTTTACCTCCGTTTGCCGCGGTTGTTGCGAAGCGATAAACAATGCTGTGGATGGCTGAACTTCATCTGAACATGTTAAAATATCCACAAAGGAATTCGTCTGGATAGTTCGCATAAACGTTTGTGCCATAGGATAAAATAAATCACTTCTGTCTTCTAAAACATAATCATTGTTCAAGGGGAAAAATTCTCCATTTTGAAGAAAGCCCCAATTTAGAATTTTGGAGTTTGTACACTTGTTTCTATGGTGATTGAAACCAAGGTTATGATTGGTTGATTTTAAACCACAACTTTAAATGTGATTGGTTAATTTTAACTACATCTTTGAATGTGATTGGCTTATTGAACTGTCCGATAACAAATTGTCCGATAACAAGGTGTCCGATAACAAACTGTCCGATAACAGCTTGACAAGTGAATTAGTAGGAAATAGGAGTTTTTTAAACCAATCACAATCGAGGAAATTGTAATTTTTTTGATTAATAATAAAATAACTGAGCCACTACGCGCGCTCCCATTGGTCGATAGATGTGTTTAGATGAGAGAATGAAAACACGGTTAGGGCGTTACAGATTTAATTGTTCGTATTTTAAAGAATTATTTTCAAAAAGCATAGAGCACTTTTTCCGTGTTTGCAGAGCCTCACCTTAACACTCGGAGGGTTGGGAGAACTTTTGAAAGTTATGCAGACTCTCGACTTTGTCTTGGGTTTGCATAACTGTCTCGAATTCTCCTCACAAAAGTGCTTTATTGCTTAAATGGTCTTGAGCAATTGAGGATTTACACAGATCGTGATATTGAGAGAATGCCTAGAAAATGTTCAAATTAATTTCACGCTCAGTGTAAATCCTTAATATCAATCGCATTCATACGATTACCCGTACAAATTTTTACGAGTTTAGATTTCAATGAAATTATTGATTTTTAAAATCGAGGAAGTATTGATCGTTTACATTCAGGTGTGCTCTTAGTTTGCGAGCCAACTTATAATATGTAAATCTTTTTTCCCTTCGTTGCTGTTACTAATCAAAACTTTTATTTATTAGATACCAGATTATACTCAAGTGTTGGGAAGAAAATCCAAGTGATCGCCCAACCTTTGCCAAACTTAAAGACGCAATGAAAGAAATGGAGAGAAACCACAGGGTAATGAATCTGGAGTACAAGCCTTGAAACGAGGCGCCGAAAAATTGTTATTCTCTTTTATTTTATTTTTTTTTTAAATTTGTTTGTTTAATTTCTTTTTTTTTCCTTGTTATTGGGTTGTTATCAGTCAGTAAAAGTGGCAGGTTTCCTTTGTAAAGGACTGATAACCAACGATGTTATTAAATGTTTTCTTTTCACAGACGTACGTCAACCTCAAACAGTATGACAACAGCTTTTACGCAAATGTCGAGGACCTTACAGCTGAATAACTGTTTTACCTGCTCGCTTTTTTATCAAGATGTTATTTGTCTTGTAGACAGCTACCGTGTTATTCTTAGTTTAACCTCTTTATCAGTCAGTTTATCAGCCTTTTAATCACAGTTGCCTTAGTTATCCACGTTGTACGACCACTTATATGCAGCTTGGGGGAAGATTGAAAAGCCTTGACGAGGGCCAGGAGCCCATCACTAGGAGCCTGCAAGTACCCCATAATCCTGCCACGGCGTTTTCACAGACCGATCTATTTTTAGTTTGAATTTATCTTGAATTCAGATCCCCACAGGAACCTCAGTAACCAATTGCAATCATAGGCACGGACCAATGTCGACATGTTCACATGAAGCCACATTGTTTTATCCTTAGCGTGCTCATGTAGACTAAAACTGGTCTATTTCGTGGGGAAGATATCTGTAAAATATCTGTAAAAATGCCGTTGCATTGGCTTATTATGGGAGTTGCAAGCTCCTAGTAATGGCCTCCTGGGAGGGCCTACACAGACACCTCTTACTTCCCAAACCCGTTGCCAGTTGTAAGCCCATTAGAAACAGTATGAACTACATCCACTGGTCTTAACCAGGATTTTTCAGCAGCTTTTTCCGCTGAGATTATCTTCTTTCTGAAAGTCAAATATTTGATTGCCATTTAACTCTGCAGCTAAGACGTTACAAACTACTCGGAAAAGACCGTTTTCACTATTGGATCAGTCACGCAATTTTAATTAGATAATTTTAATTTTAATTGGATAATTTAATTTAGACTAGATATGTTGATCAGTTTTACTATTTCCGATTTCCATTGGGTAGGGATAGAACTGATTATTCCAAAATAAAGGGTGAAAGGGGTTTTCAGTTAATATTGTTCGGAAAACTGATTAAAGGATAAAAAGTTAACGTCATTATCAAGGAAGTCTTCGACACGTGTAATATTCTTTTCAAACCAACACTTATAAAAGAGTGGTTTACCATCAATCATAATGTTGCGATTGTTCCAAATTATTTCTTTGTGGGGGAAAGTATCATTTTGGAAGGCGTGTTTTGAATTTTGCCACTGTTTCAACACGTTGCGATAGAAGACTGGGAGGTTGTTAATTTGCAGAGAGTCAACATCGTAATTGCAGTATGTCATAAAAGACAGTCCTCCGAAATTCTGTATAGCAGCCTCAGGGATGATTTTCCAGGATGCATCAGTTCTGGACTGCAAACGTGGTATCCAAGCAACTTTTTAGGCTTTGATCATAGTGTTAAAGTCGGTCATTTTGAGACCGCCGTGTTTTCTCTCACCAATGATGGTTGCCTTTTTTATCTTCGCAGGTTTTCCGTCCCAAATAAAACTAAAAATTAATTTGTCAATTTCTTTGATTAAATTTTCTGGTATAACAAGGAAAGACGAATTGTAAATAAGCTTGGAAAGTCCGAACGCTTTAACAATGTTTATTTTTCCGTAAAGTGTGAGATTTCGTCTTTTCCAACAGTTTAGTGTCTTTTCTAAATTTTTAATTTTTTCTATAAAATTCAAGTCGTTTGTTTTGTTTAAGTCGTAGGAAAAGAAGATGCCAAGAGCTTTTATTGGGTCCCGTGGCCAGCGGAAGCCAAACGGCGTTTCGGTGTTATTTTTCCAGGAACCGAGCCACATTCCTTCAATCTTTTTAGTGTTAATTTCCAAACTTTTTAGTGTTAATTTCCAAACTAAAAACCACTTTGCAAATTTCAAACGACAAAAGCAAAAATAGCGCAAATACAGTCTCCACCAAAACTGTATACTCTGTTTTGGTAAAAAATGTCTTTATACCCCCTACCGCGGAAAGCAAAATCTTAAGATACGGTTTTACTCAGGAAAACATTCATAAAGTTTATGACCTGCCATTCAAAATAAAAAATGACATAAAGACAACAATGTTTCAATACAATATTTTTCACAACATCCTTGCAACTAATGTTAGTCTCTTTAGAGCCAAAATACGTGATTATGATATATGCCCTCAATGTGTGGCTGACAGGCACACTATAGATCACATGTTTTTACATTGCTCTCTAACTTCACCCTTTTGGAGCTTATTTCAAAACTGGTGGGTTAGTAAAACTAAGGAAACCGTCACTTTATCAAACAGTGTGACCTTATACGGAAGTTTTTAAAATATGGAATACATATATTCTCTAAATTATGCCCTTCTTATCGCAAAGTATTCTATATATAATAGCTGCTTACACGAAAAAAAGCTTTGTTTCGACAGCTTTCTAGCACTCTTAAAGGAAAAAATTAATATACAGCGAGAAATTGCTATTGCAAACAACAAAATTATACAATTTAATAAAGCATATGGAAATATTTTGTAATCTTTTTAGATCCTTTTTTTTATTTTATTTTTGTTGTTGTTAACTTGCATTTAGTGTGCACAGTCTTTTACTAACTCTGTAGTGCCTTCTCTTTCTTTCTCTATTCTCCGTTTTTTTTTTTTTATTTTACCGAAATTAAGTCTTGTGATTTAATCATATTGGCACGTAAATTATCATAATCGATGTATAGCTGTATTTTACAAACTAAGAAAGGATGTAAATGTAAATTTAACTTATAATAAAAATAATAATAGTAATAATAAAAAAGATATGTTGATCATTAATGGTCTTGTTAAGAGCCGGTCTGTAA